>VXBD01002987.1:0-64274 GCA_013399975.1 Indicator maculatus
GGGGGGAATTTCAACTCACACCGACACACTGTTGATCTGGGGAGCCCAAAACTGGACACAATACTTCATACAATACAACATATTGCATCTCTGCATCTTAAAAAGACTAGCCAGACATACTGAATTCCCATGTAAAAATAGAATCTCTGAAATACAGTATGATAAACAGCATCTTCAATAATGGAGGAATTACAAAGCCACAGACACAGGTGGTCTCTTCTTAAGAATAATTATTCTGAGCTAGTTACCACTGCAACACTCAGTGGTGCAAGATGAGTGCCAGCAGAGCTCTGACACAGCAGTACTGGTTGAGCAGGTGCAGAAGGAATGAGTGACTTACAGGAGACACTTCAACTCATACTCTCATTTCTCTCTCCCCTCAGAGAAAGATTTCATCTTAACTTTGAAAATAGATGTAACATTTTTTTCATCTTCATTTTTTTCCCTCTTGCTTTTCCCACTCTTATCTTCTCAATCTTCCCCCCCCCCGCCACAGTGGAGATGTTTGCTGCCTTGGGAAAGGCTCCTTGATTTAACTAAACTTTTAATAGCTCTCTTAAGCTACTGAAGGGCAAATGTTCTTACCAAAAGAGGAAGGCAAAGCTGAAGTCTCAGGGTGAAGTGTTTCATTTCCACAGGTACAAACACAATCAGCACAACCACATACACAGAATTAATGCATGCAGTTTATTACTGCTCTTGATTGAAACATGACACATTAACAGTACCACTTTGTGAGACAATAGGCTTGGGGTGACTGATTCCCAACTCAATCTTCAACACACATGCTTTTATAAACACTGTGGGAATCCACTTGCTCTGAATGGTGATGCCCTGGAGACTTGCTGGCATGGCAAGGGAAGGAACACAAGTGGCAAATCCATGTGAGAAATGTGGGAGAGTTTCTAGCAGTGTCTTTTTCAGGAGCATGCATTGCACTTTTGTTTAGCAGTATCTATTTTCAGGTGAAACAGGATATCTATTATTGCTTTTTACAAATACACACATAGCAGAAAAAGAGTCCAAACCCCAGGCAGCTAATCCAAATTTCACAGCACCTCAGAGTCTGTTGTGTCCTTATCTCTTTTTCTTTGTTTAAAAATAAAAACTAAATTTGTAGCAGTAAGCTTAAATGCTGCCTCAGGTAACAAAACCATGCTAGAGTGCTATCTCTCAATGGATTGATACTTCATCTTCATTTCTATTCAGCTGAAAAAAAAATGATGCAACTGCCCTAGGATATTGCCTAAGTAACTTCAGAAGGGGAAAAAAAACCCCAAATCCTGGCTACCACTGTGCTGGAATTATAATTTAAATATCAGAGTTGGGTAAAAGCTGCCACAAGAGTCCCTTTGAAGGTCATTTGAACTTTGTAAGTGATTTTCAAGCTAACTCACTTTAAATCTAAGAAGGAGCCAATTTGGAAATAAGTCCACTAAAATAACAAATAGGTAAAATATAAGTCAATGTAACCTGGCTGTTAACCTTTCTGTTAACCAGGTGAGACTTCCAATTCAAATCATCATTTGAAGCATTAAGCAAATGTGTGCAGTCCACACATTTTTGCAGTTGAGATACAGAGAAATGAGCAATTTCATGAGCATGTGATTACAGGAGAAAAAAAATAAAAAGTTTTCTTTCATTCTACAGAACACCTGGGTTTTTTCTGCTGTACAAATCAGCAATCATTATGTGTTTAACATATTAGGATTGCCTGCCTTTTATGTAGCATTATAACTTCAGTAATCCTCGTAGCAACAACAAGACTTGATCTGATCACTGCATACACAACAACAAGCAGCTCTAGGATCTCAGAAAACAGAACAATAAAAACCAGCTCACTCCTGAATTTCTGAACCACTTCATCCATGAATTTACAATTAAACTTGTATGTGGTAAAGGAAAGGGAGAAGGAGAAGGAAGGAAACCAAATCCCCCGCTGCTTTCTGCATAAGTTGTGCAAGTGCAAGAACTAGGAATAACCCCCAGCGTACACAAATGACCTGCAAACTTTTTTTTTTTTTGCTATTAGGAAATGTGAAACAATATTTTGCAGCAGCTTCTGCTTCAGAAGCTGTTACAAATGTCTCTCCTTGTACATCTGAAACAAGTCACCCTTGGTAACTTGTAGATGCTGTCACATATGGTGGTGTTTATTTAGAGTTCACTGTACCAGGCACTTCAAGCCCAAGGTTTCAGAGAGACCTCTTTCATTTTGCAGCTATAAGAACTGAGACTTAAATCAAACACGCCACTGGGTTCACCAAGTCACTGTAAAAAAACAAAAAAGAGTTAGGATGACTTCAGAAACAGTGTTTCAGTCAGCAGTCATTGACATTAAAATTCTTTTTTTTGGCTTCTCAGAGCTCAGGTTCACTTATATCCAGCAGACACTACAGGGCAAATCTGCCTTCTCATGCTAAACTTGTCTCTGAAATCAGCATTCATTTATATCTGAAGGTAGAAAAAATAGGTGCAGAGCAAGGTGGTTTGACAATCCACATGCAGGTCCATGAAATAATTATTAACTGTGAAATAATTTCATGTTTTATTTAATAATATTAACTTACGTAAGTTTGACTTTTATAAAACAAAAGCCACTTGATGAACCTTCCAGATAAAATGAAAATCAAGCCTTGGAAAATATTTTTTGTCCCATTTCTGTGATACTAATTGGTTTAAAACCCCAAAAGGCTGGACAACAGTATTTTAATAATATTTTAATAACATTTTAAACAAAACAAGGAAAGAGTAACAAATTTCAGTCACATCTGAGTAGACTTAGAGGAGTCAGAAATTGTTCTTATTGGTTTCACAATGAATGGACTTCTACAGACTTCAGAGCATGTTTTAAGGACTTGTTTCCATTTCAAATTCAACAACTTTAAAATCAATTTGACATTCAAAAATAGTTTTCTAATTTTTTTTTTTTGGTTACATCAAAATAAAACTGAAGTTGTCAGCAGACAATATTTTGCACAGTGGAAGAGAAGTCTGTAAAGAATTTTCTCCTCTTAGTCAGAACATTGAATATTTAGCACCAATTCATTAGAGGTATCAAAACAAAAATTCACTTAGAAATTAAGACCCTGGTTAAAGCACACTTGAACAGTTGAACAAATGATTTTCTTTAAAACATTTACAGCAATTAAAAAAATTTCTTCTCTCCATCCCCACCCTTAATTAACACAAGTAAAGGTAAGCTGGTACCTATGCTTAGATGTAGGGGAGATGATCTGTCTTGGTGTATTTGGATCCTAACTGACAACCAGTGTTAAGTATAAAAAATAAATAAGTAAAGAGCCATGAAAAGAATATAAAGAATATAAAACAGCATAAAAAGAAATTAAAGAAAATTAATATAAAGAATATAAAGAGTGCAAATGAAATCAGTTATGAACCTTTGGTCTACAGCTGTAAAGACACTGCTTGTAACCCAAAAGAAAGCCATCCCAACAAAGTCATTAGCATATTTCAGCCTTGAACTTCACAAACCTCCCAATCTAGATGGCCCAAATATCAGAGCTGGTACCTGTACTGCTACTCAGACTCCAAAGTACTTAATCATCTTGGTTAAACCCATATTCAGCTTGATCACCGTTTCCCTGTGGGAAGCCAACAGCGTGAAATGATTTGAAACACTTTGGGGGGATGTGGAAGCATAGAGAAGCTACTGTTGATGAGCTTTTCATAAGGAATCTTTGATTTATAATAAGTATTTCTGCCTGGGTGTTAAATAACATCAGGAGTAGTCTCTTGAAAGTATAAATGGAGGCTCAGAAAACATGCAATATAATAACTAGTGGCACAGAAGGCACACACATAAACCATACCTACATCTTGTCAGTCTGGAATTGCTGCAGCCTTTTATGATGGTCATAAATGTTTTCCTCTTCATTCTACACCTAGGTTTGCTTTACTGTGTTATTTCACAATATATAAGTTGTTACAGCATTTTCATGGCCAAATAGAGGTTACTGTAAAAAGGCTGAGCAAAAGGAGAATGCTCCACAGTTATCTTTTCACAGCTACAAACAGAACATGCTGCGTGCTCTTATTCCCACCAGGGATGCACATATGTGGTTTCCTCTCTGCAAGAAGAGGTCTGCACAGCTGAATAAAGTAGGAATGTAACTGATAATTGGATTTCCTTGATGAAATAATGAGAATTTCCTAATAATTTGAACTGTTTGCTGCTATACCCTATTAAAAAGTGATTTTTTTATTTTTTTTTTTTGGAAAAGCTAGAAGCACAGCTCTAGCTCAACATTTATTAGACATGACATGCATTAGGATTATACTATCAGGATCATACACAAATGTCATTAATAGAGAATTAATGGGAAGTCAGTGAAATTGCTAAACAGCAACTGTGAGATTATCACACTCATGTTATGCTTTAATTGCATAGCAAAAAAAGCCTTGACACCATCTGCATTATAATGGAACAATTGCACTTTTTGTGAAGCAAACAAGGTTAGTACAGACAGAAGCAGTCATGCCAGGCCTACCATGTCACTACTCTGACTTTTTATATTACTTGTAAATACATTTGCCAAGCTTCACCAGTAGTCTGAAACACCCAGTCCACAAAAATGCATGGTGGCAGACAGAGGAAACTGTCAATCAACCACAGCAAACAAGCACGAGCAGAGTGCATTTGTTCTGCTTACCTAAAGAACTTCAGATGTTAACTCACTGCTTTTGCTGGGAATCACAGTAGGAAAACAGCATCTGTACTTTTCCACAACCATCTGTGATCCTATCTGTAGTGCAAACTCAAGCATCGGGTAAAAAGCAAACTCAGAGCTGGGGCACTGAGCTCACAAAATCCCTTATGATTGGTCAAACTCCAGAGAAATCACCACTTTGCATTTTCGCAAAATATGGCCTGGAAAGGTTTCATAACATTTAAGGATTATTGACTTTGCTCTTGTGAGACCCCCACCTCAAATACTGTGTCCAGTTCTGGTGTCCCCATCGTAAGAAGGACACAGAGATGTTGGAGTGAGTCCAGAGGAGGCCACAAAGATGATCCAAGGGCTGGAACATCTCTGCTATGAGGATAGGCTGAAGGAGCTGGGGTTGTTCAGCCAGGAGAAGAGAAGACCCTAGGAGGACCTTATAGCTGCCTTCCAACATCTGAAGGGGAAGGGATCCTACAGGAGGGCTGAAGAGGGATTTTTCATAACGGTGTCTAGCAACAGGACAAGGGGAAATGGTTTTAAGTTGAAAGAGAGTAGGTTTAGACTGGATCTTAGGAAGAAGTTCTTTGGTACAAGGGTGGTGAGGCTCTGGAATAGGCTGCCCAGGGAGGCTGTGGATGCTTCCTCCCTGGGGGTGTTCAAGGCAAGGGTGGATAAGGCCTTGAGCAGCAGAGTCTAGCTGAGAGGTGTCCCTGCCATGGTGGGGTGGTTGGAGTAGATGATCTCTAAGGTCCCTTCCAACCTAAGCCCTGTCCTGAATTTATGATTATCTCATATTCTCTTTCCAGATCTGCAGTTTCCATTATGTATATCAAACAAGACACTTAAGTGGCAAACTTAAGTTTAGAAAGTACTACTACAAAATAATGTAGCAGAAAAGGTACTTTTACAATGGCATTGAATAACCACCAAACTTTCACATTTGCTCCAGCATTCCTCACTACCAAAAGCAGTGAAACAAAAAAAGTTACAGTAGCCCAGATTTATTATTTACCTATAAAGAATTTCTTCGTCTTTAAACAGTGGCATAACAGCTTTCTTGTTCTGTTCACTTTTTCATGCCACTGCTAGATTTCACAGAATGCACCATTTGATCATCATTTATGGTCAAATATAGGATGTGTTGTATCACCTGTGAGGTCTGGTATCAAATAGAACTCAATTTAATAAATGGATTTCAGCAGAACCCAGAGCCTCAAACTGCAATCCTTAAGATTTCTGTTTTTCCAGCTCATCTTATCACCAAAGTGATATGGGAGTTTTGATTATGCCTCCAAATCACATTCCCAGGTTTGTATTCTTTAGATGGCCTAGAATGCAAAATTCTGTTCACATAAATACAAAATTTGTTGTAAAAGAAAAAAAGGAGAGAGAGAGAGAGAGAGAGAGAGAGAGAGGTAGATAGATAGATAGATAGATAGATAGATAGATAGATAGATAGATAGATAGATAGATAAAACCCCAGGGTTTTATAAGGCTGCTTTTAAGGCAGCTGAAATACCTGAAAAACTAATGTGGCCAAACATGATGAAAACCACAGAGGAAGAGCCCTCTCCTGCCACATGGAGATTGCTGCAGGACAGAAAGGAAATGCGTTCAGAAGTGTGAAAGGCACCATCCTGTGCACACTCATCCTGTCCAAGTTTAAGCAAAAAAAAGTAGGTGAGACTATCAAGAAGCAGAGTTCAGACATATTTTCCTAAACCCAGTTGGAATTCCTGTGCTTAAGGAGATGCTAAAATGATTGCAATTGGGATTCCTATGCTTAAGTAGATGCTAAAAGGATTGCAACATAAGTCCTGTGGCCAACTTTGTTTGTTTGTTTGTTTGTTTGCAGAGGGTTCTGGTTTGGGATGTTTAGGGGTTTGGGTGTTTTTTTTATTGATTGTTATTTTATTGGGGGTTTTTTTGTTTGTATTGGGTTTGTTGTTTGGTTTTTGTGATTTTTTTGTTGTGGGGGGGTTTTTTTTAGGTATATTTTCTTTCTATAGGAACATTTTGCTTCATGACTTCCATTCAGAAATATGAATTATCATCCATTCATGAGGTATCCTTTCAGATTTTAGGAGGAATATCTATCCAAAGTGCCCACCTATGAGTTGCTGAAGCGTAAGAGCAGGCTTTAGCTCTTTAGAACTTCTGCCCATTCTCATGCCTCCTCTCTAATGTAGTTTCCACTAGCAGAAGTAAAAGGGAGATGCACCAGTTCAAATGGCTGGAGAAGCAAAGAACACTGCAATGGACTGGCTAGCAGGGTCACAGATAGAAGTCAACACCTTATAACTGGATGCATTGCTGCTTTTCTTTCAAGAAGCGTGGATTCTCCTGATGGGAAATACATCCAACAGCTATTCTTGTTCAATAACCACTGGCTAGAAGGTTGGAGAAGAGAGATGATTTTTTTTTTCATAGCAATGTCACAGAAAACTCATGCAAAGCAGGTTGGCATTAAAGCACAGCATGCAACACGGATGGCATCTGCACCCTTAAACTGCTGCTTTCAAATCCCATTCTGTAACCACAACAGGTTGGGTGGAAAAACCATTTTTTTTTTAACATGTGAGGTAGGATGATTTGGCCCTAAGTACTTTGGCATTTCAACAAAACCCTCTAGAAAAAGCAGTTCGCAGAGTAATTCCCCAGAAAAACAGAGTTTTCATTATGGCCTAAGCTGAAAAAAAAACTGGTGAGCACCCATCACAATATAGAGCACTATACATTAAGGGCATTTGATATATGTAAGCCACAAATGAGAGACCCAATGCATTCAGACAGAATTTCAAAGGTGACAGTAACTTGCTAAAACACACTGAGCTTCCCATAGGTCTGCTGAAAGACACATTTAAGCTTATGCCCATGTTAAATCCATAATATACAGCTATGAAATCATGCATTCAGAACCACTTGCTCCTACATTTTCACTTGAATTCACCTTCTAATATAATCTTCACTAAAAAGACACCAGAGGAAACCAAGCATTTCTCTGACATTTCTAGCTCCATCTTTCTGAAGTTGCATTCTGCATCTTCCTCTGAGGGCAGATCACTCTAAATTTGGGGCAGCATAAAACTATTTCATATTTTAATTAAAATGCTGAGAGGCTATTAAAGCAAGAGGCATATTTTAAGTGAGGATCGTTCTGGTCTGGGTTGGGTTGGTTGGTTGTTTTGTTTGGGTTTTTTGTTTGGTTTGTTTGTTTGTTTTGTAACCAATCATAGATTTACAGAATGATAGGGAGTGGAAGGGACCTCTGAGGATCATCTAATCTAATTCACCTTCTAACCCAGGTTCACCTGATTCAGGTTGCATGGGAACACGTCCAGAGATGGAGATTCCACAACCTCTCTGGGCAGCCTGTTCCAGTGTACTCTCACCACCTCAAAGTTCCTCCTGATGTTTAGAAGGAACTTCTTATGTTCAAGTTTGTGCCCATTACTTCTTGTCCTGTCACTGGGAACCACTGGAAAAAGGCTGGCCCCATCCTCCTGACACCCTTTAAGTATAGGCATTGATAAGTTCCCCATTCAATCTTCATTTTTCCAGGCTCAAGAGTCCCAGGTTTCTCAGCCTTTCCTCATGAGAGAGATGCTCTTACCCCCTAATCATCCTTGTGGTCCTTTGTTGGGCTCTCTCATGAAATGAGGAGCCCAGAATTAGACACAATACTCCAGGGCAGCCTCACTAGGACAGAGAAGAGGAGGAGGTAGTACCCAACCAAGCTACCCAATGTAAGGCTGGCTTATATGAAAATGGTTAAATTGGGAAAATTAAGGAAAGCAGGGAAAATCTCAAAAGCGAGGGACAATTTAGTTCTTATTTTGCTTAAAGATTTTGGTTGGAAAACTAAGTAGAAGATCACATTTCCTGCAAACCTCTTCTGCCATTTTTCTGCTCATCTTTTAGTCTTGTGCTGTCTGTGCTGGAAGTGATTTGGGGTTTTTGATTGGTTGTTTTCTAATATAGCAGCAGTTAAGGAGGGAGATGACTGAGATTCTCAGAGAGTGAGGTTGAAGTATCATGTTATTATAGCTTTTAAATTAAACAGTACAATCTTTTTTATCCCTTCTGGAATATCAAATGTATACTAAATTGTCACCACGACTGATTCGTACTTTGTGACTCTCCAAAGGGGAAGCTTATTATCAAAATCATGCAAATCAAAGGATGCAGCAATACATTAGTATTTAATAATCCCAATAAAGGGATAGGAAGTGATGAAAGGGTTTGTTTACCATTTTTGAAGTACAAAAGAATTATCAGCTTGTAATTCACACTGCACAGAGAATTTCTTGGCTGGTGACTTTTACCCATAACAGAACAGGCATGACTGAAAGATTAACTCAAGATATTATTTGAGCATTTCTGCTGGGACTTGTTATTAATCTAGGACAAACCATGACATTTTAAACTTTCACCCTGGTTACCCTGTGAAATCTATTAAATTACATCCTAGTTTATGGAGATTTTTTTTTTATATATATATACAGAATCCTTCAGCTAATCACTTCTCATTAGTTAGTGAAGGATAATGTGTAAAAAGTACTAACTTAAATATGGAAGGTTTGAAAATGCTCAGAATAGCTTTAAAAAATTAAATGCAAATTAATTCTTTGTGTTCTTCTTTAGTTTACTCATTCCCCATGAAGCATTATACCTTGCAGCATTCCACAATAAGTATTTCAATCCTTTCCAAACAACTTTCCACTCTTTTCTTTTACCTTTATACTTCTGTACTAAGATGACCTTTAATGTTTGATTGTTCAAGGCTTTCCTGTTGTAGTTCCTTAATTTGGGGCTGATTCTGTCACAGACTTGAACAGAAAGAAGAAGTTTTTCAGGTCACAGATGAGGCATATCATTATCCGCTTTTCCTTCCACCCCCAACTGTCTGGCAACTGCCTGTCACACAGAAATGGTAATTGCACAATCTGGTATAGCACTAAATGACAAGGTGAAGCCCACCAAAAGTTAATTTGATAACAGACTACATCAGTGAGAACCATAATGCATAGGATTTAGGGTAGTTAGCTTCCATTTTGATGCTTGCTGTCTTTTGGGGAAGATGCCTACCTTTGCAAAGTCTTCTCAGTCAGTATCACTGTACTGACCTTTAAACTCTTCCAACCATCAGGAACTTTCCCCCACTTGCATCCTTCCTCACAAGGAACTGCCTAGTCTGCTTCAGAAACATTAATAGTACTGAACACAAAAGTCTTCAAAATGTATTTTTAAGGCTACAGATTATCTACAATCTGTAATAACAGGTTATTGCTCCTTCCCAACATTGGGCAAGCCATAAATTCAGCAGGCTTGACACAGCCTGATTGCAGAAACACTCTGAAGCTAGTAAATATTTGATAGCTTAGGCTACCATAGTGGCTTTTATGGAACAGGAGACAAAACTGGTGTGCTCATTCCATTTTTTCCATTCTATACCCACACTAAGGATAATTGCAATGTCTTAAAAACAAAACAGCTCAACCCTGCTATTATGTTATTCTACTTCAAAGCAGCACTGAATTCCACTCCAACGAAAAAAGTGACATTTTGTGCATTAAAATCAATTTTTCTTACGAAACAAACAGAAAACATATACTAATGTAAAAAATGCAACAAACTGAGCTCCATTGGGTAGCACTTTGATCTCCTGAGCAGTGTCATTGTAACTTTGAAGCCTACTCACACTGACAAGCAATCTGGTCCTTCGGAAAGAAGGTCATGCACAGCACACAGGGAAGTACCTTGCCTGTAGCACAAATGTTTGCTATTTCTGTGTGAAATCCCTCCATAGTTTTATCCAGTTACAAATTCCTTACTCAAATCATCTATCCACTTTGGTCAACATTCTACAAATGGAGGTTTTCTTAGCTTTATTTCCCATCCCAGACAAAAGAGTGCCTTGCCGGACTTCAGGTGCTCATGCTGCATTTTAGTCCACAGCTGTTGCTAGAAGCAGGCAGGGATAAACAACATCTGAAGTCTAACAACAGCTTTAGATGCTGCACACCTACATGTTCTTAGAAAAACAGTACCACATGGCATCCATTGCACCAGCAGCCCCAATTCCAAACAAAACAATTGGCAGGATTGTGCTACCTATCAGACTCATGAAGGATTTTATCAGTCTCTCTCTTATAATAACAACACTGTATCAGCTTTTCCACACAGCAAAAGCAATCTGATTTGGGGAAGAGGGGAGTCAAAGGCACCAAAGAAGACTTGAAGAAAGGGATACATTGTGAAGCAAGGTTTAAAAACAAAAGCAAACAAAACTCCACACAAAACTAAACCAACCCAACCCACAAAATATTACACAATAAAGATCAAACAACTGACAGCGAAAGGGCAATGCTCTCCACGTGTAACCATTACTAAATTAGGTATTAAAATCTTAGCCCTTTTTGCTTTGACTTATTAAGCTCTCTATAGAAATGCAGATTGCAGAAGTTAACATAATTATGAACAAGGTGGCGCTGCTTATATTTACCATACTGCCTTGCAGTATACCTTCCAAATCCATCTGACAGGTAATTCTGTTTGTGGGATTTATGCCTTTGTTTTTTTCTTTTCTTTTTGGTTTAGATTTCCACCCACCCCATCCCCCCCCTTCTTTAGTCATTCTTGGGTTTGGACATTTATTCTCCTCAGGCACATACCAGCTGTATGTCTTGTTGTTCACAAAGCAGCAGGTGGTGATGAATAAACACTGCTGTGTAACTTCCTCAGAAGAGCCATAGCTCTGTACCAGTCATCTGCACAAAAATCTCTTTGTAAATAGCATCTAAGCAAGCAACAGATGTTTCAGTGTAACTAGACTATGAGGGTAGTACACAAGGTTTGCTCCCCACCATCCCCCTCCAGTGTAGCTTTTTTTAGGCTGTACTAACACAAATACAGCTCCATCAAACATCAGTGTGAGCTTGTCAATTCTTCTCTCCTCTTTTTCCACTCATTCTGCCCATATGTGTGCCCTGTTCCACTCCTTCATCCCTTCACATCAGTAGAGAAATAATTCCCAGGAAGATTTTTGCAAAGAACGCATGAACATGTGCAGAAAGCATTTGTTAATGTGCAAAACCAATGTAACCATTTATGAGACACCTATCTATGTATGTATAAAAGTGTATTCTATCTAAAAGGTCTAATGCTATTATCATCTTGACTTCAGTACTAGGCAGCAGCCAAATATTAATAAATGCAAGAAGAAAATCCAGCAGAACAAATTATTCCAGGATTTTGCAAGCTTGACATTGTACTAGAGTATAATTTCTCATGATGGAGATTAAAAACACAGGTATCACTGCAGCATGGGTTTAGAAACATGATTGGTCTCAAGTACAGACTAGTCAGAGGCAATACACTTCACCTCAGAGCTTCACCTTTCATATGGATTCCCACAGCCACAAAGTAGAAGACAATAGTTCCTGATAGAAGAGCATGAAAACATCATTTGGGTAAGACTGTTATAGGCTTTGAATATCTTTGGATAGTTGCTTGTCTGGATTATTTCAGAAGAATATTGAAGGAATCCCCATGCAGGTTTCCCAAGCTGGTTGATTTCAGTTACCAATCATAGAATTGTTAGGGTTGGAAGGGACAATCACAGAACTCTTTCAATTGGAAAAGCTCTCTAAGGTCATTGAGTCCAGCCACCAACCTAAGACCACCCTGGCCATTAAATCATGTCCCCAGGTGCCATGCTCACAGGTTTCTGGAATACTCCACCTCTTCCAATGCCTGACCACTCTTTTAGTAAATGGATTTTTCCTTATATCCAGTCTAGTGTTTATGTCTAATTAAAACAAACTTGAAAGCCTGTATCAATTTTATTTTATTTTTACCTGCTCTAATAACAACTACATTCATTCATGCTGAACTCCTTTTTTCTCCTAATTAATTCCTTCAATTCTGACACTTTGCACAAATCAGTTCCTTTATGAAAGGTTCTATAAGAAAAAAAAATATCCCATTAAATGAGCATTAAAATTCATCTCCTAAACTCTTTAATTTTCAGTTTATTTGATTTACTGTTCTTATGCTAAGTCAAGGAGTAGCATAGGTGGACTCCCACTATAATTCTCTTAAAGTAACTTTAATGGTTTAAGTGAGATGTTTTTCATTTGTTTCCATTACTTTCTTTCTGGGTGCTCTAATGAGCAGTTGAGATGATTAGCACTCTCTTACAGAAGCAGTTAAGTCCTTTTCCTGTAGATAGTTTCAAACCTCCCAGTTATGAGTTTATAAAATTTTATCATGCAGATTTGGCCTCTGTTTGCCAATGCTAAATCTGCCAGACATCTGCTTCAATTGAGTTCTTCTGGAATAGATTCCCTGTACTTTCCAAATGGTCCTTCACCTACTGTGACAATTTTTCTACCACTGATTAACACACCTTCCTAAATCACTGAGAGATCTGTGTGCTCTAAATTGTATTCCAAAATACTTTTTCCCATGTTGTAACTGGGTTTTTTTTGGTTGGTTGGTTGGGGGTTTTTTAAGTCTTCCTCTCTAGGCTTGGTTTTGATCCATGAGGATTACCTACCTCTCACATAAAGGCAATGTGGATTTTCTCTCCCATTTGAAACCACTTGGATAGATTTTGCCAAATGCTTGTACGAAACTGCATCCAGTTCTGGAGCCCCTATTACAAGAGGGATGTGGACATGCTGGAACATGTCCAGGGAAGGGCCACCAGGATGAGCAGAGGGCTGGAGCACCTCTCCTATGAAGACAGACCGAAAGAGTTGGGACTGTTCAGTCTGGAGAAGAGAAGGTTCTGAGGTGACCTTCTTGTGGCTTTCCAGTATCTGAAGGGGGCTACAAGAAAGCTGGGGAGGGACTTTTTAGGCTATCAGGTAGTGACAGGACTATGGGGAATAGAATATAGCTGGAAGTGGGGAGATTCAGACTGGACATGAGGAAGAAGTTCTTCACCATGAGAGTGGTGAGAGCCTGGAATGGGTTGTCCAGGGAGGTGGTTGAGGCCCCATCCCTGGAGGTGTTTGCAGCCAGGCTGGATGTGGCTCTGGCCAGCCTGATGTAGTGTGAGGTGTCCCTGCCCACGGCAGGGGGATTGGATCTAGATGATCCTTGTGGCTTCTTCCAACCCTGACTGATTCTATGATGCTATGATCATTTATCCCCCACTTGATCTAATTTCCTTTGACTTTTCTACTTGTTTCTTTGTTTTGGTTTGTTTGTTGTGTGTTTTGTATTATTTTTACAGAGATATTTGCTAAACAGTGAGACTGTGCAACATACAGAATAGCACAGAACAGAAGGAGAATAATGAGATGACTTCTCCACTTACTGATCCTGAGGCTAAACAAACTTAATTTGAAGGAGCTCAAGAGCATGGGCTCAAACAGACCCTCCTGGCCACATTCTCTCTATCAGCTGCAAGAGGAAGAGGGAAATCTGCCTCTGGCTTCAAAGTGCTTCCTCTAGGGATGATCATGTCCTCAAGGATCCAAGTTCTTGAATCACATAAAAAATAGCCCCTAATAGGTGGCCTAATTTATAAGCCCCAGACTGACTACCATACAACATTTCACTCTTAATTCTTAGCATGAATTATCACAACAGTATCCTCAAACATCTTCCCCCAAATGCAAGACCAAAAAAACCTAATAAAAAAACAAACAAACAAAAAAACCCCCTAACTTTCTAATTCTAAAAATCAATGAAAATTAATTCAAAACACAGCTTTTGAGGTTAAGGGCATCCTTTCTAGAAGCATACATCAGGATTTCATGCAGCTGCAATGACTAGCAGCAGCACTGGATATTTAGCTTCAGAAGGTAACAGATTCCAGGAGCATAAGTCACGTCTGTATTCAGGAGCTACAGCTATCCTCTGAAAGAAGAGCAGGATGAGTTCAGCCCTGACATTCCTGTAACCTTGATTCTCAGTCCGCCTTAAGTCATCAATAGATGGGAGCAGGTATTTTCTTCATTATTCTAGCAATCCTCAAACCCAGTAATAATTTCCCCCTTCTTAGACACAGGGATAAAAGATCAGCAATGCACAGCATGTGAATTACAAGGTTAATATGACTTGTGTTTACAGAGACAGACAGGCAGTATTTTTGAACCAGGCAGGCTTCTTTTATTAACTTCATAGACATTATAGAGAATTTAAGTGGTTGTCATTTCTGGCAGACTCCCACATTCACAGGCTGGTTTGTTCCTTGTGGGCATATTACAAACTTGACCATGAAGATTTTTATTAGATTTAACAAGGAGATATGTGGTTTTCAAGCACAGAATGTTACATATTTAAGGTATTCAAAATACAACTTTGATCATGTTTTGCTGGGTCTTACTTATACCTATTACCCTTGTGCTGCAAAGAGGAGCACTTGGGAATCTTTCCCATGGATTTGCCAGAAAGCAGGGAAGAGGAAAAGTAAATTTTCAAAATGTAAAGCAAGCCAAAGCCCAAAACAAAACCCAAATCAAACCAAAAAGCAAACCAAAAAACAAAAAGATCCACAAAGCAAATACAAAAATCCCCAACCCACACACACAAAAAAACCCAAATCAAAACACTAGAACACCCAAACACAAAAAAGCTGAACCTAAACACAAAAGCACCCAAACCAAAACACAAAAAAAGCCAAACTGAAATATAAAAGCACCCAACACCAAAACACAAAACCACCCAAACAAAAACACAAAAAGCAAAACACAAACCCACCAAAAAAAACCCACAAAAAAGCCAAACTAAACTACAAAACCCCACCCAAACTAAAACACAAAAAAACCTCAACAAAAAACCCACAAAAAACCCTGAACATAAGCAGAAAAACTCTCAAACCAAAGCACAAATAACCCCAAACCAAAACACAAAAAGATCCACAAAGCAAACAGAAAAACCCCAAAACAAAAACACACACAAAAAAATCCAAATCAAAACACTAGAACACCTAAACTAAAACACAAAAAAAGCTGAACCTAATCACAAAAGCACCCAAACCAAAACACACCACCACCCAAACCAAAACACAAAAAGAAAGTCAAACTGAAATATAAGAGCACCCAAACCAAAACACAAAACCACCCAAAAAAACCACAAAAAGCAAAACACAACACCACCCAAAAAACCCACAAAAACCAAAACAGAAAATCACCCAAAAACACAGAAAAGCCAAACTAAACCACAAAACCCCACCCTAAACACAAAAAACTCAACAAATACAACCACAAAAAAACTCTGAACATAACCAGAAAAACACTCAAACCAAATCACAAATAACCCCAAACCAAAACAGAAAAAGATCTGCAAAACAAACACAAAAACCCCAAAACAAACACACGCACACAAAATAACCCAAATCAAAACATTAGAACACCTAAACTAAAACAAAAAAGCTGAACCTAAACACAAAACCACCCAAACAAAACCACAATACCCCATCCAAACTAAACCACAAAACCCCATCCAAACTAAACCACAAAACCCCATCCAAACTAAACCACAAAAAAACTCAACAAATACAACCCCATAAAAACTCTGGACATAACCAAAAAAACACTCAAACCAAAGCACAAATAACCCCACAACCAAAACACAAAAAGATCCACAAACCAAATACAAAACCCCCAAAACAAACACATACACAAAAACCAAATCAAAACATCATAACACCCAAACTAAAACACAAAAAAGCTGAACCTAAACACAAAAGCACCCAAACCAAAACACACTACCCAATCAAAACATAAAACCAAAAAATAAAAGCCCAAAGAAAATGCACACCAAAAGAAATCAAGCAGCAAAACAAAACAAAAATACAAAGGACACACACAAAACCACCCCAAAACCAAGCAAGCCCTTCACCAATCCCCCTCCTCAAACCCCACCCAAATTTAAAAAAACACTCTTGGCCTGTGCTGCTTAGAAACCTAGGTAGAGAGCCTCATTTATGTGCATGAGGAAGAGAGAATAGCAGGAAGCAGAAACTAGTCTGAAAGAAAATTTCACCTTGAGTTTCAAAGAAAAAAGGAGAAGGGTACTGCCCCTGCAACACTTTAGAGTACTTTGGGCCAAAATTTCTGGTTTAGTTTGTGGTGGGTCTGCTTATATTTTGAGGTTGCCTGTATCTGGGGAAGGAGAGCCAGGCTGCTCTGTGCAGTCAGTGAATGCTTTTAAAGGAGACATTTACAATAACTGTAATTTAGGTATCTTGGACCAACACAGAACTTGGCCTTACAAGAAACAATTTGAGGAAAATAGGTTTAGTGCTTTTTTGTTACCATCTTATTGCACTCCATGCTGCTAATATCACACAGTAGCTGGCTTCACACTGTCCCTGAAAATTTATATCCTAGTCCAGAGCAGACTTTCTGAGGGCTTGTGTCATGATTTGTGTCTGCACTAGGATGCTGTTGGAGCTTTATAAGAGTTGATTGCTCCAATCATACTAAAATTTAGCTTAAAGAAAGTACCTACCTTAAAGCTCACCTAAAAATCTCAAACCTTATTTCTTCCAACAATGCCTGAGAAAGGAGAAAGCTCTTCATAGCAATGTTTCAACAACTTTAGTCTCAAGTTAAAGCGTTCTGTGAAGATTTTTCTAAATATCATGTTCAATGAAGTCTTCTTTTTAAACATATGCTCAAGTCCAGGATCCCAAGTGAGGGGGGTTTTAGGAGCACAATGCTAACCAATGAGTGTTGTATTTCTTAGCCAAAAAGCTACCAGAAAGGAAAAGGTAGAAGAAGGCAGCCTTAAGAAGCTAAGCCTACTGAACTAAATTAAGATTTTGTGCTCAAAACCCAAAGGGAACTTGTAAGAAGGGGAAAGGCTCTACAGAAAATTAATCTTCAATCTCTGTTTTTCAAATGTTTTGATTTACCTCAAATATACTTTCTGCTACCTGTTCATAAGGTTAAGCACAGAGAATATCAGACTAAGTTTGGCATTACCACTACATCGCTTTACTTCATCCTTCATTTGGATTTTCTTACGGGACTGAAGGGCTCTGTAGGTGTGCTGCATCAACTTCTCTGATACCCAGTGGAAAAGAGCTACTGAGAGCTAGAAACACAATAAATGTAAATCTTATCATGGACTTAGTCCTTATTACTCACCTATACAGCTGCAAAGAATACAGTAACCCAACATCCATTCTAGAGAGGAGATGACTACTGTGCCAAAGAACCTCTGAAACTGAGATTTCTTTCCCTCTAAATTCCTGTATGGAAATCAAGTGGATTTCACAAAGGTCTGTTTGGAGATGGAAAACCATTGCAAACTTCCTCACTTATCAGTGACTTTTTTTATTCCATGCCAAATTTTTTGGCTTGGTTTGTTTTATTTTTTCCTAAAGGAATGTGGATTCTGACAGCCAACATATTTCTTCCATGGCTATATAAACCACTGTGGGTTTGCTGTCATGCTTCAGTTTCAGTACATTATCATTTTTGTGCTTCTGATTTCATCTTCATTAATTTTCAAATCCTTTGACACCTAGGCACGTATTTTTTTCCCCTCTGTACTTTATTGGTCTCAGACATCTTCTGTAAATAATAAGCTAATAATTTCCAAAACATTTGGCTAACCAAGACCAACAATCTGTCTGGTCCTCTGCTCTTCAACAAATATTTTACAAGCTTGCATTTATAAGACCAATGAATAATAACAATTGCTCTGATTATTGCTTTCTGCTGCATCTTATACTTCAATTCAGAAACCAACTGATCTGTTATGGTATAGGTATATGAAATAATTCTCTATCTTGTCTTCTGCCTTGAGATGTTGCATTTTGTGTCTGTTAATCCTAAGAAAAATAAATGGTTTTGGGGTGATATCTCCAGATTTTTTTCTTAAGGTGTTTGCATATTTATCTATAGATAGAAATGCTTGTAGATATAGATAGAGATAATATATAGAGAGAGAGATGGTAGAGAGATGGTAGAGAGAGAGAGAGATGGTAGAGAGAGAGAGAGAGGTGGTAGAGAGAGAGAGAGAGATGGTAGAGAGAGATGGTAGAGAGAGAGAGATGGTAGAGAGAGAGAGATGGTAGAGAGAGAGANGGAGAGAGGGAGAGAGGGAGAAAAAGATTAGAGATACAGATACAGATATAGATACATGATTGCATGGAAAGGTGATAAAGCAGCTATTGCTCATTGTTTGTGGATCAACAGGGGGAAAAAAGAACCTTATTGCCTGTTACCATCTCTTATCAGACTGTGGGCCAGAACAAACACACTAACTTTTATCCAGAGAAGGAAGTTACATGCACCTCAGTTAATTTGAAGCAATACTCTTTGGCTAAAGCATTCAGATACTTAGCCTCTGCAATTGGTAGAACATTCACTGTGAAACACTTATGTTGTTACTCATCTGCTTGTGAAGAGGAGAGAACAGAAGAATAACTCTACACAGCCTGCAACTGAAAGATTCTCTGACAGATTTTTGAGGAGCAGACAGACAAAAGCATGTAGGTTTAGAGCCCAGTAGAGACACTCCACACCCCAGAATGAGAGTTTTTCAAATATCTGTGGGAAGTTTGACTTTTTGCAATGCACACAACCATATCAATTCCATGTTCCACAGTCTCCAAAGAATTCTCCAGGTTCAATATCAAAGCTATTCTGATCCACCTGAGAAGCCGTCTGGGTAACCTATAGATCCAGATATAGAATCAATGAATTGTTACGGTTGGAAGAGACCTCAAGGATCATCTAGTTCCAACCCACCTGCCATGGGCAGGGGCACCTCACACTACATCAGGTTGTCCAGAACCACATCCAGCCTGGCCTTGAAAAACTCCAGGGATGAGGCTTCCACCACCTCCCTGGGCAACCTGTTCCAGTGTCTCACCACCCTTATGGTGAAAAACTTCTTCCTAACATCCCATCTAAATCTACCCATTTCTATTTTTTTTTCCCTTCCCCCTGGTCCTATCTCTCTTGCTCTCTCTCTCTTGTTTAGCACACACCACTCTCAGAAGCAGGTCTCCTTTCTTTTGCATCTACCTACCTGAAACATTCCTCTGCCACACAGAAACATAACCATCACTCCCAGGGAACCTGAATCTCCACAGAGCATGCAACTTTCATGCAAATCATGCAGCCTGAAGACTCAGGAGAAATCAGATTTTCTGACTTGTAAAGCCAACCAGTTTACAGATTGATTTGTGTAATTCTGTTTTGTATCTGCGTAACAGAAATCTTTAATAGATTAATGTGTACAACTTGACAGCTCCATTCCAACACAGGTAAATGTTGAACACATGTGTTGAAGGCTTTAAATGGAACTACATTTCTGTTCCTTGTGAGCACTAATACTCCATTAAAAAGGAAGCCTCTAATTGTCGCTTGAATATGGATAGGATTTTCCTTGCAAAATTATATTTTAATGGGTTCTAATTGGCTTTATTTAACAGTGTATTTCACTATTGATTGCCCTTAATGCTCTTGTGTTGTTGCACAAGACGACATGATAAGCAGCTTCTCTCCTGAAGCAGTTCATTCGATTTAGTGATGAATTTTTTCTTATGTGCAGTGCAGAGCAGTGGAGGAGGAGCTGACTCTCAGCTACTCCAGCAGTTGTGTCTCTTGCAAACAGCTAAGACAAAAGCTAAATCAGTCTCTCCAGAAAGAACTGCTAATTTTGAACTGTTCTCCAGAAAGAACCACTAATTTTGAATTGTTCTCCACCATCCAGGATGCATATTTGGAAGATCAATCTCACCTGAATTACTATCCTGAAAATAAATACATATTGCTGGTTACATTATCATGTGTCCACAGAGAAATTTGTTTGCTTTAGGTAAATTCTTCCTGTTTCTCCATCTACATACCCCTCTTCTAGTGGAGCAATCCCAGTCACCAGGTAAAAAAACAAACAAACAAACAAACAAAAAACCCCAAAACCCCAAAACATAAAATAAAGTCACTGGACTGTAATCAGCCTAAGGAAATCACAAGTAGTTAGTGACTTGAAGAAGCAGTTGTTACATAGGATATTTATATCCCAAAAGGTAGAAGATAATCTAAAGTGGGCTTAGAGGTTTAGAAATTTATCCTCACCTTTTAAACAATGGGGTGGAGGCCATGGAGAGTAGTTCCAAAGCCTCCTTGCTTAAGGGAGCACTAGCTCCAAGCTGGTACTCCACTAGTTGTTTTTTGGTTGGTTGGGTTTTTCAGTTGTTTCAAGATTTTTTTTTTTTGTTAAAGCTATCATTCAGAATCAGATTGAAATGATAAAAATGCTTTGAAGCTCTGCTCATGCACTTTACCTGCCATGGGAACTAGATCAAACTGCTGATGTCTACAAACCTGGAGTCTATTTAATTTACAACAGTGTGAATCATGAGTGACAATGCTAACTTCCTGTCCAAATCTCATAAGCTTTCTACAACTTAAAGCTCTGCCAGCTGCCATTTAAAGGTACAATAGTCAGCTTTTTCACAAGGAAAAAAAAAAACTATTTTCAATGTGTTCTCTTTACCTCACAGCCTTAATCTCTTTAGTATTTCTACAGAGGAGGAAGGGAAAAGTAGAATATTTTTCCTTCAGTTCTGTTTCATTTATTTCATGTAACTAGGTGGTAGGTCTTGAAGAAAAATCCCTGCTGACTAATCCACAAATAAAACAAGGATGAGCTTGTACTGAAAGAACATATAAGATGCTAAAAAATTTCCTTGCATAACTGCCAAGTTTTCAGGAGAAGGTCTGTCCTTTATGCTTGAAGACTTGACATAAAAATTTGTTTCAATTTTATTTTTCTTCCCCTCCCCTGATGCCAGTGCTATATATACAAAGTCAGCTAGACACAAGAAATGAAGTTCTGTAAGGGGGTACAAACATTAACTGCATGAATCATCATCAGGGTACTTAGGAATTTTGCACCTCCAAAGTTCTACACCTGGAGGCATTCACATAAAGTCTGCCAGTGCACAATGGAGACACTCAAGTGATGTGACTAAGCCACTAAATTCATCATTCCAGGTCATGTAGATGAGTCATCAGCTATAGAAGTGGCAAACTTGCATGAAATAGATATTAACCTTCATTCAAATCGCTGGGCAGAATGTTGGTGTGCTCAGAGTCCATGTGTAGAATCCAAGCCTTGAGATAATTCAGAGAGTCAGTAGATGTGATTTCTTCAGACTGCAACTAGCAGAAAACTTCCTTCCTGTACATCTTTGAGCAAGTCTTGATTTACATTTCATTTCTTTCAGAGCAGATTTCTCTAGAACATTGAGATCTATGCATTAAAAAAAAAAAAAAAAAAAAAAAAAAAAAAGAAAAGGCAATAATTTTGCCACTTCAGTCATCCTCTTTCACTCATACTTCTGAGAAATATTATTATAGCATACTTCAGTACAGCTGGGTTGGAAACAAATTTCCCATCCCTAATATAACAGTAAGAAGTTAAATATCTTTCCTGTACTGTTCCAGTCCATGACAAAAGTCTTCCACTAAGCCAGAGACAAGTTATGAATTTCCACTGAAAATTTTTCACCGTGTTGATAATTAATTAAGCTAATTAACCTTGATTTAATTTAAAATGCAACAAAAGGGAGAACAGTGATGTATTCAATGGTATGACAAGAAAATTTCAAACACCTCCTGCCCTCACTGTGAAGAATTTCTTCCTCATATCCAGTCTAAATCTCCCCTCCTCAAGCTTCAGTCCATTTACTCTTGTCCTATCACTAAGCCCTTGTGAAAAGTCACTTCCCAGCTTTCTTGTAGGCCTCCTTCAGGCTCAGAACCTTCTTTTCTCCAAGCTGAACATCCCCTATGCTCTCAGCCTGTCCCCATAGAGGAAGTACTCCAGCCCTCTGACCATCTTTGTGGGCCTACTCTGAGCCCTCTCCAGCAGTTTGATGTCCCTCTTATGCTGAGGGCAGCAGATCTGGACACAGGTCTTTATACAGCTCTCACTGGATTTCTCTTTCAACAGGTTTTCCAGGGCTTCCTTGAACCCTCAGACTTTCATCTTAGTTGGATAGATTTTTCCAATGAAACTGATAGTGCTCATGATTCCATTTAGTCAAGTTCTGCTGCAGTCACCTATTGCAGGGCTGACCCCTGACCATCCCCCAAACCCAGGAGCTGTTAGCCACATGAAAGCACAGCAGTTCAGCACAACACCTGCCCTATGCTACTTTCAGCTACAGCCAGGACCTTTGCTTGATATCACACTCAGACCCACGTTTGTCCTTCAGCTTCACTTCATTTTTGTTGTCAAGAAGCCACTTTTGTAGCACTGTCCCCTAAGGAGCATCAAGCTGCTCTGGAGAGCAAACTTGTACAGCACTGTATGTATGGTACCCTTCTTACTGGTCCTGCACTGCCTCCTGTAGCTACCACCACAGTAAATGAGTACTTTGTGCTAGCAAACCACTCAGACATTCCCAGTTTTACTCATTCCTCCCTCAATACACAGTGAAGAAACAAGAGACTGACACTTATTACCCTTACAGATAGAATCACAGAATAGAATCATAGAATCAAGAAGGGTGGAAGAGACCTCAAAGATCATCAAGTCCAACCTGTCACCCTACACCTCATGACTGTCTAAACCATGGCACCAAGTGCCACATCCAATCCCCTCTTGAACACCTCCAGGGATGGTGAGTCCACCACCTCCCTGGGCAGCCCATTCCAATGGCCAACCACTCTCTCTGTGAAGAACTTTCTCCTCACCTCCAGCCTAAACCTCCCCTGGCACAGCTTGAGACTGTGTCCTCTAATAATTTGATAATTTGATTAAAGTCTTTCTTTCAGGAAGGAGGAATTTGTAGATTGCCAGGTTTTATTACAGATGAATTTTAGTATAACCTTTTATATTTAGTTATACAAATAATAAGTTTAGGGTTGTTTTGGTTTTTTTTTTAAAAGATAAAATACAGTACATGACACCAAATCTATGTATACAACATAAAAACAATAAGGCAGAAAGTTCCTACACTGTGCCAGATTGCTATTGTAATAGCTACATGGAAAAAAAAAATCCCACCACTGACAGCTAGCAGTGATGAAAAGCTGATAAAAATAATGAGTCACTGTGAAGAAACTTTAGAGGGTATCATCCTGTTACAACTCCTTAGAAAAGGCTGGAAGAAGACCATTTCATTTTTTATAACAACCACTACCCCTCACCTCCCTCCCCACCAAAGAACCAACTCACAGCATCACAGAACCAACCAGGTTGGAAAAGACCTCAGAAATCATCAAGTCGAACTTACTACCTAAAACCTAATACCTCATGACAACTAAACCATGGCTTCAAGTGCCACATCCAATCTTTTCTTTTTTAACTCATACTCCATGCTAGGAACAAGTAGTTCTGAGATGCAGCTTGTTTAGCTGTGCCACAATTTTGGGTACCAGTTTGTACAGGGGTTTGCAGTACATCATTTTCTAGTCCTCTGCCTATCCATCTGTGAAGTGGATACATCACTGAGTTCTGCTTTCCTCCTTCAGCTTTACTGGCTCATAGTTGTTTAAGCATTGGAAAAACAATGAAGGTGAGTTTGAAGAATTCAAGAGCCATTTGATGCTGCTTGGGATATCACTTTACATCAATACTATACTCTTTTATATTAGCCCAGGAAGCTGAATTTTCCATTTTTGCAGCATTTTTTTTCACCAATTCTACATGGATTCTTTTCCAACAAGTACCAGAAATATTTTCTGGTGTATTACAAAGATTCAAGTGATAGCCTAAGGTATAGGACTGCTTTCCTTGTGTAATACTGTAGCTGTTAATACCTAGAGAACAAACCCTTACAACATCCAAATTGCGATTTGATAGTTAATACCTAGAGAATAAACATTTCTAACATCCAAGTTGCAATTTGATAGTTAATACCTAGAGAACAAACATTTCTAACATCCAAGTTGCAATTTGGTGATTTCTCAGACTCTGTTTTTTCATACAAGCCATTCTGCTCTACATGCAAAAAACTGGCACACCCAGGTTTGGTGGTGTTTTATGTTTGATTAGACACAGACTTCTCAGGATGTCAGTGTGAGCCATTTGCTTTATTCAGGTACAGAGTCTTTCTGGACAGAAGCAATGGTTTTAAAACAGAGTAATCATAGAATCATAGAATCAAGAAGGTTGGAAGAGACCTCAAAGATCATCGAGTCCAAGCTGTCACCCTGCACCTCATGCTTATCTAAACCATGGCACCAAGTGCCACGTCCAATCCCCTCTTGAACACCTCCAGGGACGGTGACTCCACCACCTCCCTGGGCAGCCCATTCCAATGGCCAACCACTCTCTCTGGGAAGAACTTTCTCCTCACCTCANCAGAACTGGACACAGTACTCAAGGTGTGGCCTAACCAGTGCTGTGTACAGGGGTACAATGACCTCCCTGCTCCTGCTGGCCACACTATGCCTGATGCAGGCCAGGATGCCATTGGCTCTCTTGGCCACCTGGGCACACTGCTGGCTCATGTTCAGGCAGCTGTTGACCAGTACCCCCAGGTCCAAAATCCCATCAGTAATATTAGATTCTGCCTGATATCAGGCAGATATTTCCCTCTCCTACAGAAATAGGAAGTTGCCAATTCATTAACATACCTTAAACTTCTATTAGGACATCTCAGGGCAACAAAGCTGGTGAGGAGCCTGGAACACAAACGCTATGAGGAGAGGCTGAGGGAGCTGGGGGTGTTCAGCCTGGAGAAGAGGAGGCTCAGGAGTGACCTCATTGATGTCTACAGCTACCTGAAGGGAGGTTGTAGCCAGGTGGGGGTTGGTCTCTTCTCCCAGGCAACCAGCACCAGAACAAGGGGACACAGTCTCAAATTGTTCCAGGGGAGGTATAGGCTGGGTGGTAGAAGGAAGTTCTTCATAGAGAGAGTGATTGCTCATTGGAATGGGCTGCCCAGGGAGGTGGTGGAGCTGCTGTCCCTGGAGATGTTCAAGAGAAGCCTGGATGAGGCACTTAGTGCCATGGTCTAGTTGATTGGATAGGGCTGGGTGATAGGTTGGACTGGATGATCTTGGAGGTCTCTTCCAACCTGGTTGATTCTATGATTCTATGTTTTCAGTTCTGCTGAATTTTGAAATTCAGGTTTTCAGCTTCTGTAGCTTTGAGACTATAGAAAATAAATAAATAAAGTAACAGAGAGCTGCAGTAGTCTGTCAAATGTCTTTTATACTGGTGGTGCTAAAAAGTCTATCTTCATCTTATTTGCAAGGTGTGATGGTTTGAAACTGTCTCTGTAATTTTTCTTCTCAAAGTTCAAGCAGAGTAAGCTGAAGAGTGTAAATAAGTCACTATTAGGTGTAGGAAAGCAAAATAATGATTGTTCTAAATACTTCCATTGGATAGATAGAAATGTTTAAGAATTACTGTTCAAAACAAAGTAGGCACAGTCAGGGTTTCCTNGCTTGCATTCGCTTCCAGACTGAGCCTGGTCATTGTTGGTGTGGGGGGAATTTCAGCTCACACTGACACAACAAGGATAATCCTGTTAAACCAGAACAGTGTTCAAAAGAGTCAGTGATCCGCTTCCCCGATGAGGTGATGGATATCAGCTCTATAGTATTTACTATCTTCATCTTGCAGTTACTTCTTTAAATGTAGTGGTAAGCAAAAAGCAGAGGAAGCACGCCCAGTCACTTCACTTCCTTACAGCCTAGATAACAGTTGCTCTCCTCCTCAGGGACATTATCTATAAGGATACTAGGAGTTTACTCTGTCTACAGCTAACATGACTTTTTTTCTTTTTTTTGCCAAGTTATCACATAAATCTGTCTATTCTGATGTGTGGAGAACTTGACTTTAGCAATTCCTTTTCCTGGTAGCACTGGCAGTATTTCAAAAGCATTATCACCATCCTGTCACACAGAGGTTAACAATCCAGCTGTGAATTCAGTGTCTCCTGACAACTTAAGCTGCCCACCGCTGTCACTGCTTATTATATACAAACATCTCATCACGATCCTGCCCTTCCTCTGCAACATCCAAAGAAAGTTTCTTTTGATACACATGCTTGTGGTACTGCAAGAAACATCAAATTTGATGTTAAGAATTTCATGCTCAGAATTTCATGCTCAGAATTTCATGCTCAGAATTCCATGCTCAGAATTCCATGCTCAGAATTCCATGCTCAGAATTCCATGCTAAGCTTAAGAAAACCCCAACTATGTCTTCATGGCACATGAAGCCAGATTGTCTATGGATCAATATCCATAATGAAAAAATGTCTCTGGTATCCTTTTGCCATCTGCATACAGCTTGACAAGTGTCTAATTTATGCAGCTATTTATTCAGAAGTGCATTGACTTCAGGCTAGCTTCTGTTGTTGATGACTTCTAAACAAGCAGCTTTTCAGTAGCACCCCACCAGAATGATCTAGCACAGAACAGCCATGTAGCACAACTCCTTATGGACTCTACTTTCAGCTCTCCCACTGACTACAAATGCAAGTGGGCAAGAGAATCCTTTTTCTTCTTACATTACAATCCCCTCTGTGACATGTTTGGCAAGTGGTCCTCCTAAACACATCTTTACCCTTTCAGTAGCTAACACCTTTTTTTTTTCTGTTAACCACTTCAGTAGCAACCTCCAAAACCAACCCAGAAGCTTGATGGACAGTCATAGCTAGTGTTGGTTGAGTATACTCCAACTGCTCAAAGAGAACCAGTTTCAAAAGAGCAAATGAAAAGATTGATTTCTGGGCTTAACAGCCAGAGCTGCTGGTCTATAAATCCAACCAATGATCTGATTTTCATTAGCAAGGCACTGCACCAAAGGATAACTACAGTAAGATGTAGCTAAGTTTCTGAATACAAATTAATACTTAAGGGTAAGAGATCCCTTAGAGTGTAAAATGTACAAGGACTGGTGAGCAACTGTCACAGTTACCCAGCACAGTGCTAGGAACACAGAGAAATTATTAACTGAGATGGAAAACACAGCATTAATCTGAGACACAAAAGATTCTTTTTTTTTAACCTCTCAAACACCCTGAAAAATAAGGTGCTCAGGATGAAGGGTTTTAATAGGAAATTAATTCAATATACCTATCCAAAACATTTATTCCCATGCCAAAAATG
The DNA here is from genome assembly GCA_013399975.1 of Indicator maculatus. Classification (NCBI taxonomy): domain Eukaryota; kingdom Metazoa; phylum Chordata; class Aves; order Piciformes; family Indicatoridae; genus Indicator; species Indicator maculatus. Next base: position 27,749 of record VXBD01002987.1, read on the forward strand.
TAAAGGGTTTTGTTAATGTTTTCTCCTTTAAGAGCACACTTTTAAAAAAGCTTCAGAGAGCTGTATGTGCCCCTAAAGTATTCCTGGGTTTCCAAGTAAGCATGACATAGACTTTGTACACTCCTAACTGCAGCACTCAGGCTATGAAATGAGAGGAAAGCTGCCATTCAGTTAATTATTCATGTCATCTTTCCTCACAGAGGGAGAGACCCAGAAAATAGGAACCAGCTTACCCAGACTGCCTGAGAGTCACTGTGGTCACCAAGGGCAACTATCAGCACCACATAATTAGCGTTATCATAGTGGTAGAATGCAAAATTTCTGCCAAAGTGTTCTGAGGTTGCAGGTTTTTTTATTTCATTCATCACTGAAGAACCAATAGAACAGTAAGGTAAAGAGATGGCAGTTATTTTTTTCATAGTCCAAAAATCCAGTATAGGCAAAACTTCCTATTCTGACAATCAAACCTGAACTATATGTGGTGGGTTGACACCCACCAGACTCTCCACAAGGTCCTTTCAGGTAGTTGTAGACAGCAATGAGGTCTCCCCTCAGCCTCCTCTGTTTCAAACTAACCCTCCCCAGCTCCTTGAGTCACTCTTCACATGACTTATTCCCCAAGCCCTTCCCCAGCTTCCTTGCCTTCCTCTGCACTGGCTCCAGCACCTCCACATCTCTCTTATAGTGAGATACAAAACTGAACACAATACTGGAGGTATGGCCTCACCAGAGCTGAGTACAAGGGGACAGTTACTTTGCTGCTCCTGCTGGACACATTTCTAATCCCAGCCAGGATGCCATTGGCTTTCTTGCCCACCTGGGCACACTGCTGGCTCACATTCAGCTGCTTGTCCATTAAAATCCCCAGGTCCCTTTCTGCCAGGCAGCTTTCCAGCCACACGTCCCCACTGAAGGTTAATTCTGAATGCCTCATAGCTCTTCCTTCACCTATATATAGAGAGAGGTTCTGTAAACTGTTATAATATTTGCAGAACATACATATACACATGTGTGTGTGTTTTATATCCACACATTCAGCACTTCAACACAAGTAATATCAAAAAGATGAAAAGGTTCTCTGCTCTTCTTCTAACCATAGTTCAGTTCTTGGCTGTACTAAACATTTTTCAGCGTTACTGGGGAAAAGGTGGTAGCTTACACTGCAAAAAATCTAACAGCTTAGCTTCTTACAGCTTCAAGCAGAGATCAAACCAAGGAGATAAGTCATTAAAAGGAGGTTAGCTCCCACAGCCCACTGAAGAACAAAGCAGCAAATGCTTTGCTCTCAATTCTGATCATGATTTCAAAGCCTTTGAGTTCAGAAAAGCGATCAACTGCAGTTATAAATTGTAAGCTTACCAGAAGCATTACTCAAGTTTCTGGCATACTTACTTATACACACAACAGAAAACTTGTGTGATTAAAGAGGAATACTCATGTTTTGTGCCAATTTTAACAGCTCTTAAAAATAGTGGAAGCATTTGAAATTTCCATGCCACTTGGACTGATGGAGCTCAAAACTGATACATTAGGAAAATGAAATGTGACAGGAGGAAGAGAGCAAAGTATGGGCTGCAATGAATGAAAGATTCTTCAGTACAAAGACTTCATAATACATGCATGTAAAACAAAGTAAAGGAAAAACCTCCAGAGGCAAGGTGAATAGTTCTGCAAGCAGATAAAGCCTTTCCTGAAGATGCTCAGGTTCTTGTGAATGCCTGGAGACAGTTTGCCAGGAATTGCTGCTCAAATACTCTTCCTTTCCCCCCATAATTCTGTAGGATGGCTCCACAAATGCTGAGGTACCTCAAAATTCCTGCAGATTTTCACTTGTGCATTAGAAAAAAGAATCAAGTTCTGCCCTCAACGTGAAAAGCACATAAAGCAGTTAATAGAATAAAAGCTACTTGGCCCTTTAAAAACAAACAAACAAATAACAAACTCATAAAACCAAACCCACAAAAAACCAAACCCACAAAACCAAACCAAAACAACCTAGAGACTAGATTCATAATCATGTTAAGTTAGCAAATGAAATTGAGTAGTGCCAAAAGTAGACTGATCTTCCTAATAAAGTTGTTACCAGCTAAAATGAATTTTAATTCCCTTCTCTCCACTGAGAGTATTGAAAAACACAGCAATACTAAGTAGTCACTGTCAGAGTCACCTGTCTGTCCCTAGGTTAGGATTAAAGACTTGGTCTCACCTTTGGGAAATTTCTATGTATTTTAAGTACATCACTTTTTTTTTTTCCCACCAGCCTTCTAGGACACACTTCAAATACACCAAACACTCTATCATGTCTAACCCTTCTTATGCATAAACTATGCAAAAAAGCAGAGCTGTGTGGAACAAAAAGTCCCCAAAGAGCAACACCCTGAGCAATCTGCCATCCTTTCCCTAGTTATTTGAACATGACTAACATCCTTTTTATCGCATTTTTGGTTTTAAAATATCACAATCTGTCCGTGTACTGATAGGAGAGCCTTTGCATTTAGCTAATTAAGACAGTCTCAAAGGCAGGAAGTCTAATGCATAACTCAGAATAGGTGTTCATTAATCAAGCAATGCCTCCTAAGCATACTGGTATTCCTAGTCCTCATCCACTTGGGATAAGCCCTCTGAGAAAAGATTGTAAATCACAAAGATGCTGGAAGGCAGCACATAACAACTCTTAGACATCATTATTTTATTGTGTGGAATGAACAACAATGCAACACTTCTCTACTGGGCAGTTCTCAGAATTTTCTGACAGAGGAAGAATTTGAGACATGGAGCTACAAGCCACTCAGCCAGCCATTTGCATACTGCTACAGTTTTGGTGTGAGGAATATGATTAGGAGAAATGACAGCTGAAGAAAGCTCTCTGAGTTAACTGATGTTGCTAGGGTTGCTTCTGGTAGTTCAAAACCTATTTAAAAAAAATCAATAAGCCTAATTCCAATTATTAGATATAGTTCTCTAATAGATGGAGGGCAGATGTAGTTAGAAAGAAATGCCAACAGCAGGATGTGGATTCAAATCCACAGCTATTTCTGAAGATCTCAGCTAGTCATCATATTTAGACTTTCATATTTATTCTATATATTTAGAACATCAGAGCTTATATTTAGAATCTTATGCTCTATAAACACTGGAGATGGACTTTTTTGCCACATCCATGTTCAGATACTGAGCACACTCTAAGCTCAAATCAATTCCCAGGAGACATTCTTCCTTTAAATGCATATATAAGGGCAAAATCCACTCTCATATACATTGAAATGCCTGACTTTTATCCAATAAGTTCTTCCCTGGCTGCTCACCATGAATTTATCACAACACAATAGCTCCCTGGGAAACTTTTTATTTTCTTTTTTAAACTAAGTCATGTCCTTCCAGACATAGTCTGGCAGCATAAATACTATTTTTAGCCCTATTTTATCCAAGATGTCAAAATAAATAGAAATGCCATATTTCAGATCCCTTGAAAGACAAACACAACCAATTCATACCATATAGCTTGGCCCCAGATATTTCGAATTTCATAGATGAAGTCATTATAGCAGGAAAATAAATTGTGGGAAACAACAACAAACAAATGCTCACTTGTCATTGAAAATAAGTTTTGGGGGGGAAAAAAAAAAAAAAGTCTTCCCCTAAGGACTACCCAGAAACTTTGGACAGTTTTGATGTATGGTTTCTGCAAAGTCCTTTTCTGTAATCGTGCAACATTATCAGCTCACAGCATGCCAATCAAAGGAGAACTAAGGCCAGTGTCTGCTAAACAAGAAGGGGACAGAAAGGAAGTGCCACCTATTAAATTAATTGAAAAAATAATTGTTCATTAATCAAGGCTTGTTCCTTACCCAGCTTCAAAAAGAAGCTGGCATGCATGTGATGTTCCAGCACAGTAGAACCTCACCAAACCGTTAATCAGTACCTCAATTTTCTTGCCTGGCACCATTGAACAAAGGGAGCAGCTATCACCAGCTTTAAAAGACTCTTTTCTTGCCTGTGTTGTCCCAAGCTGGGATTTTTTCCTTAATATTCCTTCCCTGCCCTTTTGCTTGCAGTCATTAAAATGTAAATTTTAGAGATAAATGGACCTGAAGTCTCTTATTACGTAGGTAGGAAATAACATTACTGAAGACTTCAAATACAGGATTAGCTTTTAAGAATGGAAACATTATTCTGCAAGAGTACTTTTAACACTTCTGCAATGTCTTTACTGCAAAGGATATTGAGACAGTCTTTATTAAAGCTAAGGAAGTTATGCACTAATATGCTCAATGCCTGAATCAGCAAAACATTAATTACTGCAGTATCAGACCTTAACAAAACTAAGCCTCAGGAAAATGCTTTAAAGATGAAAATGGTAGAAGGATTATTCTATCCATCACTGAATGCAACAACCTCTGAAAAAGCTGGGCAACACAGAAACCATGTACTACATGAACAATATCCTTAAGAGCCTCTGGGTGGATCACTGTTTCCACCACTGATGAGTTTCCATCAGAGTGGCATGGATTTTGGTCACCATTGAGGACATTTCTTTCTCATTGTAACAGTGTGAGAGCTGAAATCCCTCTCCCACACACACCCTGACAATGACCAGGCTAGCTCAGTCTGGAAGCAAATGAAAGCTGTATTTACCAGCAAAACTACAATCTACGATGCAATGCAAGGAATATGTACAAATAGACACAATTCACAACATTCACAAAATATGTATCATCAACAGAAAAGCACAACCAAGCTTCCTTTGCTTCCCCCAAAGGGCCTCCCCCCTCAGCCAGAAGGACTCCCCCCAGACCCCCCTGGCAGAAGGCAGAGAGTCAAGAAGCAGAGAGGCTGTTAGACTTAGCTTGTCAAGGTCAGTGTTATCTTCAGTCAGAAAAGAAGCAGCAGCAGACAGAAACCAAGCAAGCTGAGAACTGCCCAACTGCCCAACTTCGTTTTGAGTAGAGATTCTTAAACATTTCTCTCCAATGGAAGTGTTTAGAATAATCATTTTTTTGCTTTCTTCCACCCCATAGTGATTTATTTACATTCTTTCACTTTCTGTGCTCAAACTTTGTGAAGAAAAATTAAAGAGACAGTCTTAAAACCATCACACTCATCCCCCCCAAGTGTATACCCTGGTGGCATATCACACATAACACTGCAAAACTACAGCCACCCTCCCAGTTCTTGTATTTCAGCTGACATGCCCCATGTTTCATTTCTAATGAGTTAAGTGGCACCCATCACCTTCATTAATGGAGCAAGGCAACAAATTTTGCTTTTGAATGAAACAGTTTATTCATTACCCCAGCAGAGTATTGCTGTTCAGTTCAGTTATGGTTTCCTCATTTAAAACTTTTGGCAAACGTTTCACTGTCTGCTTGCTTTCAGTGGCATTAAGGATCAGGTGCTGCCAACTGGAAGCTCTCTCTAAAGGAGAGGATCACATGGGAAGTGGCTGGATGTGCAAGAGCTCTGAGTGATATACAGTGTGACAGCTCCTTGGAACAGGAACCCACAGCACTCTGGCAGTGCTGGCAGACTGTGGAGCTCAAAGTTTTTCAGCCTGCAGAATGAATCAAGTGTTTGACAGACATTAGTATGTGGTAGGGGCAGCAGCTTCCCAATCAATGCTGTGAAAAGAAAATTGGAGCTACAAACTCAGCTGCCAGAACTCAAAAAAAAAAAAAAAAAAAAGAAAAATCAGAAAACAGATAGAAGAAATCTTTCTATACAGAAAATAATGTCCCAAAGAACACACCACCAATATAAGAGCTTTTAGACAGCTGTGCTGAGAAAACTGATGTAATAAATGCTGTGAACTTCCAATTGTTCTTGGGGAAGGAAACACTACACAATGAACTCTTCCATCTTGATGCTCAGAGGGAAACACAAGCACTTGTTAGCTAGACAGTAGTTCCATTTACCAAACAGCAACTGAAACAGTATTGCCTATCTCCTCAACATTCTCCTTCATGGCACATACATGCATGCATTTCCTAATTTGGGGGGGCTTTACGTAGTAGTTCTTCACTCACTAAAACACTGATTTGGGTGTTCCAGACAGAACAATTAAAAATAAAGTAAAAAAGAAAAAAAAAAAAAAGGAAGGGAGGAACAGTAGAGGCAGAAAAATCAAGACAAACAAAACAGAACCCAATGTGACAAAACAGTGAAAGAAGAAAAAATGAAGAGGAAAATTCTTAGAAATTTAAGTGTCACTGGTCAGAAAGGAAAAAAAAATCACCTGTTTACTAATCCTTGTTGTCTGATATAGCCTTCCATATCTATTTAGCTATCATTAAACATTACCAGCCTGAAGTGAGGTAGCCATCAGGAAAGTCTCTGTTATAATGGCAAGGTCAACTCTGTTCCTTGTATTCCAAAAGAGAAAAGCTATGATTCTGAGATTCATCTTAGCTCAGTGGAGACATCTGTACTATAAACACTTGAAGGTGACTCTAACCCACCCTGTAATAAATGCAATCAGTGACAATAAGCATCTACAGAGGATAACTCTTTTTTTTTTTTTTTTTGGTACATACTGCACCGACTCAGGATGAGATGTTTCATTTTCTAGAGTGTCCCCAACCCTGCATCAGGTGTAATCATTTCTGGGTGACTGGCACTAACACAGTTCTTCAAATCACAGAGGTCAAAAGTTTCAACTCTATTGTTTTGTTCAAAAAAGCAGTTCACCATCAGCAAGACAGAATACCAAGCTGCCATCATGTTCCCATCAAGCTCAGCTTTCCAGCATAGGATGGGATTTCATTCACTGAAAAGCAACATTTGGATTACCGAACAAAATATTAAGTACCAACATTGCTCAGGACCTTTAACCAAAGGTTGATGTTGTTCCTGTTGTTAAAAATGAGGATTTTGACATAGAATCATAGAATCATAGAATCAAGAAGGTTGGAAGAGACCTCAAAGATCATAGAGTCCAACCTGTCACCCTAAACCTCATGACTATCTAAACCATGGCACCAAGTGCCACGTCCAATCCCCTCTTGAACACCTCCAGGGATGGACATCTATGTACACACATTTTATTCTCACATATAAAAATCTTTACACCTTGTAATCCTAACAGGGGTAAAAACTTGTTCAGTTTGTTGGTAATGTGGATGCATGGACTAAGGATGTACGCCACACAAGAGTATACAGTGATGCAGTTTGAAGTGCTTAGCAACACCATAAGGCTGCTTTGTCTGTCTCCATTATAAAAAAAAAAACAAACACATGAAGGTCCACCCATAATTAAAATGTTTAATTAATATACTGTGGGAAAAGGTTTTATTGGTCTGTCTCAAACAAACAACTACATGGACTGAAGATATCCTTCCCTTGTCTCTCCAAATTCAGTGAAGTCATTGCTTAGTGCAGTTGCTTAAGAGAGGATGATTTGCACATTCTGTCATCAAATCCAGAGCTCCACTCACTATTAGCTTCTGTTTTCTGCAAGATGGACTTCCACTGTCCATTTGATATCCCCTTATCAAAACTAAGCCACACCAAGACACTAAAGACAGGCAGATGGGTAGATGATGTCCATGCTTGTCCTTCACCATGCTCACCTCAGAAGGTCCTGGCATGTCTCCCAAATTTTGTACGATTTTCTCTCTTAAAAAAGCCTCTCCTAATACTGACTCTCCCTCAGTTTTCTGCTTGCCAAGATTTTCCCAGTGCATTCACTTCTCTGTTGCTGTCCCTAAAACTATCCTATCCTCAGTCTTTGTGACAGTACTTGGCTTATTCTGTCTTCCAGCCACTAATAAGTAGTGATTCAGGGACTGAAAACAGGGGGAGATAAAAATGTTCCTTCCTGCTACTCTACTCAGGGAGACAGAGAAGACCCTGGCAGAACCTCCTCTCCATGACCAGGGTGATGTTGCCTGCAGGGGAGAGAAAAATAAATAAAAATAATCAAGAAAAGGCAAAAGGCTCCCTTAGCTGTACTAAGCACAGATCTGAGGTAGACTTACAAGCTTTAGCTGTGCAATTTAGTTAGCTCTAAGGTTCAGACTCTCTAATTTCAAGAGTACTTACTTTGGCACAGCTCCTGTTTTATTCACTGCTACTCTTTGCTCTGGGGGAATTTATGACTGATTCTGGCATCTCACTTCGTTTCTCCTTTGCAAACACTGAAACAGAATTCATTTCATTTCTTAGCACTCTACTTTCTTTTGTCAATAAATTACTACAGTTATTGAACAGAAGCCTGGCTGTTTCCTTTGCTGACCTTTTGTTGCTTATGAATTTCTTATTATTTACCATAACCTTTTTCTGCAGGCTTCCTTTCATCTTTCACCTTTGTTTTCTGTAATTTTATTCTCCCTTTGAGTCTTCTGTGTCTGTAATATTTTTAAGTCCTCTTTAGGTGCACCTTTATACCACCCATTTTATTCTTTTGAGGGCCTTTTTGACACATGTACATATATAATTTATTATCTGCTCTGCTCAGCTTGAAAAACTTCAAAGAGTGGCAATACACTGACCAAGAATAAAGGCCAAGTAAATGTTTTAGTCATAACTGAAATTTGTTTCTGGGCAAGAGTGTTTTTTACACTCAATAATTCTCTTGTATCCCACACATTCCAGACTTCTTCAGTGCCTCAAACTGTGGTCAAAAAGCAGTTTGATATGAAAGTTGAAATCCTATGAATGAGCCTGTTATTCAAAATACATCCTCATGCAGAAGCAGTGGAAGTGAGAGCAGAACTGACCTTCCTCATAAACAGCAGTCCTGGTGTTGACAGCTCAGCCAACTGTTTTTCTTGATAGATGTTAGAATTGTTTGTAAGTTGGTAGCCACCCACAAGAGAACAGAAGCACAAATCCAGAACACACTGAGTTGAAACTCCCTTGAATCCCCTCACAGTTTCTGGGAGCTGTAACCTTGCCAGAAGGCCCAAGAAGATCCATGATACCATCTGGCCATATTAAATAGCCTCCAAGAGCAAGCAACAATGTACATATTATGAAATGAAACTTGCCACTGCCTTTACAGCTTCAAATAGTCAATTTTCAGCTCCTTTGTTTGACTTCTCACAAACAAACACGGTTAACTTTCCTTTGCCACATCACAGGATGTTAGGGGTTGGAAAGGACCTTTGGAGATCATGAAGACCAACCCCCTGCCAGAGCAGGACCATAGAATCCAGCACAGGTCACACAGGAACACATCCAGATGGATCTTGAAAGTCTCCAGGGAAGGAGACTCCACAACCCCTCTGGAGAGCCTGTTCCAGTGCTCTGTGACCATCACAGTGAAGAAGTTCCTCTTTATGTTGAGGTGGAACCTCCTGTGCTGTAGTTTACATCCATTGCCCCTTGTCCTATCCCAGGGTGCAACTGAGCAGAGCCTGTCCCCTCCCTCTTGACCCCCAGCCCTCAGATATTTATACACATTTATTAAATCCCCTCTCAGTCTTCTCTTCTCCACACTGAAAAGCCCCAGGGCTCTCAGCCTCTCCTCGTAGGGCAGTGCTCCAGTCCCTCAGTCCTGCTTGTAGCCCTCTGTTGGACTCTCTCCAGCAGATCCCTGTCCTTTTTGAACTGGGGAGCCCAAAACTGGATGCAATATTCCAGGTGTGGTCTCACCAGAGCAGAGTAGATGGGAAGGAGAACCTCCCTTGCTCTGCTGGACACACTCCTGTTAATGCACCCCAGGATACCATTGGCCCTCTTGGCCACAAGGGCACATTGCTGACCACATGGGTTGTGATAAAATGACTCAGACATGATGAAAAACAGGGCAAAAAAACCCCAAGATGACTGCTACCACAGCAATATTTGTCCTCAGCTGTGTAGATCTACAACAGCAATCAGCCACCTGCCTTTAAAGTACAAAGCTTTATTCTCACTCACTGGTAAGCTTTCAACTTTTGTGCTATTTGGATGCATTTCTGTCATAAAAATATGACTCTGCAAAATTACTTTCTTTTATAGTTACTCCTTCATTCCATACCAGTGCATCTTTATATCCTATTTAATCTCTTACACAATGCAATTCATAGATAAATGTGCTCTTAGAGTCCCATTTTAGTGACACACACTTCTCTCACTGCTGACTGCACACGCTAGTTCCACTGTTGGGGTTTTTGATTATCTTTTAATTTAAGTCCTGCTCTGTTCAAGACTTGTCTTGCATACAAACCACTGAACAGATTCTAATCATCCAAATTTTCCAGGATCAACTGTCAAAAGACAGAAAGACTTGAAAAGTATTACAGAACCTCAGCTGTCAACTGCAATCCAGCAGAGCTGGGAGCTTGCAAAGATGTGAAGGATCACACTTCACACCACTTCTTTTTTCTTAAAGGAGTTATCACCACCACCACCCTCATCTGTGTTAAAAAACAAACAAATCCCAAACACAGATGATGCAAATTGTGAGCAGTGACCAACACCAAAGCTTTCATAGTTGTGGTTGTAAAGAGTTCACTTATTGGTCATAACAAGGCACACTTGGGTCAAGCCATAGGAACTAGAACAGCAGTTTTTATGTTTATTTAGCAGTTTAGGGTGCTTTGTGTCTTCACAGAAAATATACAAGACCCCAAGAACCACACAACCAGTGTGGTAGTTTTAAGGCTGTGCCTTTAAATTTTTTAACAGATCTTGAACAGAGAGTGGTAAAATGTAAATAAATCACTGTTGGGTGAAAAAAAGGAAAATATGATAATTCTAAGCAATCCCAGTGGAGAGAGATCTACCATAGATTTGGTTCCCAAAACAATTTCTCTCTCTTCCTCAGGCTAGGAGATACTAACCTGCTTCTGCTTGACCTTGGCTGCATTGTCTTGCTGGTATTAACTTCTCTGCTTCTGTCCCTTGTGAACATGTGGGGTAGGGTAGGAGGCAGGGAATTGCCCTGCAGCTTCCCCTGGTCTTTGGCCAGGGGAGTCCTTGTGCTGTTTATTAATTGTAAATACCTGTAAATATTGCAACTATTGTATAGTTGCACATATTCATTGCATTCCATTGTAGATTGTAGTTTTGCTTGTAACCACAGCCTCCATTTGCTTCCAGCTGATCTGGTCTGGCAAACTTAATGTTGGAGGGGGAAATTTCAACCCACCACAACCAGGCAGTTGCAATTACATTAAATGCCACCACTTATGTAGCTATACCTTTATATAAGCCACCTGAATAAGAGCTACCCACCACAAAAAGAAGTTTCTAGGACAGATACAAAAGCTTTCTACTAGAATTTCCACCTTTTGATCTGCTGTGCACATTCCTTGAGTTCAGTACTGCATGATGCAGCAGCTGACCTGAATACAATCTCAGGTAATTAACACAAGCAGGATAAACCATTTTTACAACTCATACAATTATATATAAAAACCTCCCTCAAGAGCCTAAGAATCAGCATTGCTGGTTAATATGACCTTGCCCATGCATATTTATTAATTACTTCAGTAACACCAACAGTATTTCAGAGAAACTCCATCAAGCTGTAATTTAGCATTGCTCTGTGTATTAGCATAATAGCAGCAAGACCAGTTTTAAATCAAAATAGAACAGCTACCCCTCTACTTCCTAAAAGATAAACCTGTATTTCCTTTCCTTTGTCTCTCACACAGCTGCCCTGACAGGAATCAGCTATTCCAGCAACATATGTTCAATTATTCCAAAGACAATCACCACCTCAACAACTGCAAAAATATTTGCCTGGGAATTTTGAATGCCTTCCTTCTTATAATTCAGTAAATGCTTTGGGATAACATCTCCTGTTTATGGACATTAACTAATTTTTGCATATATGATGATATGAGGGCATGCATAATGTAACAAAATACATAGCTCTAACTATTTATTGTGCTTACCAAGAGCATATGAACATCATTTTTATAGGAAACATAAAGCTATGATGAAGAGAGCTGGACAAAAAGGACCTAATCAAGGATAAAAGCTTCTGGGTTTTTGTTTGATTTTTCTTTTCCAAACACATTTCTCTTTACTGGGTTCTTCTCACTAGCTTGAAGAACTTAATCACAGAATCCATAAAGTTGGAAAAGACCTCAAAGATCATCAAAGTCCAACCTGTCACCCAAGACCTCATGACCACTAAACCATGGCACCAAGTGCCACGTCCAATCCCCTCTTGAACACCTCCAGGGATGGTGACTCCACCACCTCCCTGGGCAGCACATTCCGACAGCTAACAACTCTCTCCATGAAGAGCTTTCTCATCACCTCCAGCCTAAACCTCCCCTGGCACAGCTTGAGACTGTGTCCTCTTGTTCTGGTGCTGATTGCCTGGGAGAAGAGACCAAACCCCTCCTGGCTACAACCTCCCTCCAGGTAGTTGTAGACAGCAACGAGGTCACCCCTGAGCCTCCTCTTCTCCAGGCTAAACAATCCCACTAACCTAAGGAAAAAAAATGTTAACAGGAAGGACCTTTAATTTGAAAGCCAAGAAAATAACAGCAAATGTGGGTTTGGTTCACAGAAGTCCTGCAGAGCAATTGAAGATCAGATTTTTACTTGCCTGCTAAAGACACACATCCTGATTCATATTGAATCAGGGCTTGACAGTAGTTAAAGCTTAGCATTAAGAGTAAGGAGATGCAGGCTCATATTTCTCTACACTCTCAGCTTCACTAAAACTTCTGAGATGCCACTGAACTTGTAAGGCTGAACATTGTACACTTATTTAGCTGAACAATGTTTCTTTTTACTGAATGTTTTTGATAAGCAATCTCTTTTGAGCATGTCTCATAAAAGTATTACACACATGCCATACCTCTGTGTACCTGGCAAACCCTATCTGCAGCTGACAGTGCGCAATGAATCCTTGGATATTAATCACACTAATTGTTACCTTGCTAAATTTACTCATGTCTGAAATATATTAATCAGATACACGAGATGAAAATGCACCCTGTTTAAATATGGGACACCATGGGAACCATGGTAAGCTAAGAAGTCTCTTCCCTAAATGTACAAACCAGCAGCATAATTTACTTACAAACATCAAAATGAAACACAATTAGAAAATTAGTCCAAGAACTAACCAGAGAAAGTACTTAAATGATGCTCACTTCCAACTTCTCTTTATATAATACCTTCTGTTGGCTGCTTAGCCTTATTTATAATTCCCCAGCTGAATCCCCTATTTCTCAAGAGGGCTCTGCAACATAAAAAATAAATTGTGTTCTTCCAGTCAAAAGAACCCTATTCCTTTTTTTTTTTTTTCCTATTATTTCCTGTTACACAGCATGTACTAATCCAAACACCCTCTTCCCTTTTGCTATCCACTCTTGGCATTTCATTAAGTTCTATCCAATTGGAAAACCTTCAATATGGTTACACAGGAAGTGTGTGAGGGAGTCTGGGAACCCTTCACAAGAGCTCAGAATAAACTTAGTGAATTAAAAAAAAATCTAAGCAGCTCTCCTTACACACAGTAAAAGGGTTGCTACAAAAGGAAATGCAACTGAGCTAGGGGCATCTTGGTTCATATACCTCCCCCATAATTACAACTTCAGAGAGAAGCTGCTGCTTGCTCCCCACCCATTTATCTATCTCCATCACAGGGCTCTGGATAGCTGTGCCAGCCCCCAAAAAACCCTCACACAGGGAAGGTGAAGTTGAGGGTCAAAGCTGAAATACAGCTCTCTGTCTCCAGGCCTGTGTGAATTTGACAGCATGCTGGCCAGCTATACCAAATAAAAGCTCCCCTCATCTAAAGGATTTTACTTGCTACCTTTAATTTTAATCCCATTCACTCAAAATTCAAACATTAGAATGAAACAAACTCAAAATATCCTGTCACAGCTGTAGCTTTGTGCTGCCACTGTTTTTTTTTTTTTTTTTTCTTTTGGTTTTGTTTTGGGTTTAAGGTCAGACCCTCCATCAAACTTCCCCAGGTCTCAGATAATTTGATTTATTTTTCCTGACAAATTGCATAATGAGAAATTTGCCTGGAAAATTGCTTGTCAAGCTTGCAAAATGGAAAATGGGAACTAATTGTATCACTGATTGGGAGGAAGACCAGGTACTGATAACACCACTTCCTTTTTACAGCTTTATATTGTCCCACCAACAAAAAATTTTACAGGGAACATTGGAAAGATATCCTGTGATCAGAGCTCTCACAACACAGTCTCTATGGTTCATGGAGAAGTGAAGAGTGCTGAGTAACAAACAGGTCAAGAGAAGAAAAAGGCAAGAACTGAGGAAAGCCAGAAGCCAGAGACTTTCCTAATGCAAAAGAAGTGACTGCAATATACAAGCATGGTTAGAGAGAGCCCTCTGCTTTAGTGGTGAGGCTTGGTCTCTACAATAACTCCCATCAATTCCATGGATTTCTGAGTAGCTCCTGCACCATCACTCTTTCTTTACATTATATTTGAAAGGGGAATCAATACTGAAGTAGCCAACTTAATTAGCTCATTGACTACCAAGGAAACCTGCATCACTGTTCAGCCACAAAAGTGATTTCCTACTGAGCTGGCAACACACAGAAAATCCAGCAGCCAGGAGCTAAACTTTTTACCGGAAGATCATGAAGCATTTCACAAACCAAGAAAGGACACTGCAAGAATATTGACATGTGCTTCCATGTCAGCTAAACTCCTAGAAGCCAAAGAAATACACAACACTCTCTACTCATATCAAGACCTCAAGGAGCAGCTTCCAAAACGTGCTGAGCAGTGTTATGAAATCAAGAGACAGAACTGTGAGGACACACAGCAGTCAGAGTCACAAGTCTGGTTTAGAATGGTCTACATCAGAAACCAAATTTCCAGAGTGAAGACAGAAGATTCAGCCATTAGTTTCAAGGAGAACTCACTATTCATTTGTCAAATATACTGCAAGTACTGTTTAACAAGGCTTACAAAAAGTAAACAAAAAATCCAACCCCCCAAGAAAGGCATCCCAAATGAACCTTTAAGATTTAAAAACTGCATTGGTCATATCTTTTGCTTCTCCCACTAACTCTTCTCCTAACTGCTTCACTCTTGCTTCTGAGCTAGGTACTAAAATAATTTCTACAGGGAAGGGTAGGTCTCACCCACCTACTTCTCATCAGTCTTCAAATTTTTCCCCCAAAACTATGTATCTGCTGCAAACAAAGTGAGTTGCTTTCTGGAATTGCCCCAGCATGGTTGCATCTTCAGGTCTTTTAAAGTAACAGATTTACAAAACCCAACTGCCAGAAAAACAAACATTCCCACCCCCATTCCTGACTGAGAAAAAAAAAATATTAATAAGAACCCAAAAAGTGAATGCTAAAAAACCAGCAACAAACCAAACATAAAATAAAACCACTAAGCAAAATGGTTTGGGAAATGGAAAATGACTGTCTTCTCCAAGGAAATGCAGGCTATGTCACATAAATGTTGCATCAAATCCACCTGATGCTTCATGAAAGCCTATTTCTGGTTCTTTGTGGCTCCATTCCACCCTGGCAGACTTCACTCTGCAGCTGTTCCTTATCTCTTAGGAAAGGCTGTTGTGCAGCTACTGCATTTCCCTCAACATTTTGACACTTTGAGCTCTTCTTCCCCTGTAAATCATTTTTTTTCCCTGTGATATTTTAAATGTCTTATAATTTAGCCATAAGATAGTATCGTCTTATTCTGATTTAGGATGAGAAACTGAATAGTTAAGGTGAAAGAAAGAAAAACATTTCAGTCAGCTTTGCCCATGGTTTCCCCACTTTCCCCCCACAGACACAGCAGGGATTTATATACACAAGAGCAATTGAAATGATCTTGTTAGTGTTTGCAAATGACATTTAAATTGCATCTGTTAACCCAGTTGTCATCTGGGAACAAGAAAAAAAAAAAACAAAACATTTCCCTTTGCACAATAACCAAAGAGAATCCATTTGTATAGAATTAGTGTAATACCTCAACATTGAGAAAATGTCAGATTTATCCAGCTTGATTTGGAACTGTGCATGGAGATGAATTAAATCCAAAGTCTAATGAGGAGGAGGAAATAGTCTGTAAATTACCAGGAGGTGCAGACTCCAGCAGACACATGACATCATTTCTTTGACAGTAGATATAGGAAAATCTTTCCTTCTTGCCCTGATCTGCAGGTTATGGCTATTGAGCAATTGAAGAGATGAGTTGTGCCAATGAATATTAGTTCAAATAAATCATGGAGAACCAAGTTCATTTCAATGAACATGGCCCAGCCCACACACAGTTATATCATGATAGCTGAGAGGACAAAACACAAGCTGGAAGACAGAGTTCAGAACAGATTCAATGCTGCAGGGCAAGCTGCAATCATGCCCTTTAAAATTAAAAGATGGAAATGCTTCTGTCCTCCATTATGCTTTTGTAACTGGCTCAGTCTTTACTATTGAATGTAATAATGAACCTTTATGCTTATGCTGTTAGGATTTTTTGAGTGAGTTGGGGGAGTTGGTGTTTAATTAGAGTAAAAAAGAATGAAACAATTGTTTATTGGAGCAGCACCCAAACCAACAAAGCAAATTCAGCACAACAGTGCAGCTTCTCACTGAGATCTGGTAGGCTACATTCCTCAATCATACCTGAAAAAAAAATCTTGCACAGCAGACATTCTTGGGCTGCAAAAGGAGCTATGATTACATAAGTCAGTCTTCTTCATTATTATTATTATCTGAAAAGCATTGGAGGATTCAGCAATTTACAGCACCATAAAAATGTTAAATGTGTTTTTATGACCCATGGTGCCATATTCCATATAAAGGATGGCAATGTTGCAGCAAGGCCTCTCACTTCAATGGTCAAGAGCACTTATTGAAAGTTCACTCTAAAAATCTTTTCAAATAGAAGCTAATCAAGCCTGGCTGGATACCATTTGGATCACAAAAGTGAACATAATTCATAGGTTGGTAAAACCTTTATGCATCAGAGGATGAGCATTTCTGTTACAAGGTGAAATATGTTATTTACTTAAAGGTCCCCAAAACAGGTCAAGCAATTCAAGCTAATAACTAAATATGCAAATATGCTTTAAGCACATGAACTATGACTAAGAAATAATGTGCAAAGCATGCAGAACTGACCATTTCAGCATATTCCCATTTCCAGAAGCACTTATTATGTAAGAGTTAATGATACTTAAGTCTTCTGAGGTTTAAACATCCTTTAAATTGAAGTTTGGTATTTAAATACTTGCATCATCAGACTTGTGATTATGTCTGATGATACTTGCCCATGCATTAGCACACTATTCCTTGCCCTGTACGAAAACATATTTGACCTCCACGTGAGGGAAAGAAAGTGCTGCAAGCCCAAGTACTGCAAAGTAACTTTAGACAAGCAAATCTCTATCCAAAGAGAACTGATTTTTAAACTTAAAGATAAAAGAAAAAAAACAAACAAACAAAAAAAAAAACACACACAAAAAAAACCCCCCCAAACTTCCAGTAAATCAGCTGCCCTACTTTTCAGCTTTCAAACCATTTCAAGAGTTGCCAACACACTCACTTTGGGTGTTCTTAAACACATGAATACATTTTCAAATTACCAACTGCAGAGGGAGGAGGGAAACAAGCAATGCTTGTGCTGATCACATAGAGCTGAGCTCCTGCTCATGAGCTTGTTTGAAAGCTTGCTTAACACGACTCCAAAACAGACCCAGCTCTGAAGTTTGTTTGAAAGGCTACTCAGTAGCAATGACACTTCTATACTACAATGTATTCCTTGATGGATGCATCCACTAAACACAGGATCATCTGAGAAAAATGTTAAGATACTTTAAAAGAAATCAAACTGCAAATGATTTACAGAGTCAGGCTGAGGAACCAGCCCAGGTCAATCAGTAAGCTTCTGATAACAGAAGGTCATTAATAAATATTAGAAGAGCAGAAGAGGGAAAGTCTGAGTATTGAGCCAGGGAGAGGACAGCAAGCCACTATGTCACAAATAAGACTTTAGCTTTATCAGAACCAGAGAACTCCACATCCACCTCTGATCATTCTCCTTCTGTTTCATTTGGATTCAGTGAGCACTAGCACATGGCTATTACAGAACACAGTCCAGACATTTGTTGGTGATTAAATGCACATTAGCAGATTTATGCTTTGCCCTAATTCATACTTGCTATTCATAAAGCAGCACTGCAGGAATCATCTGTCTTGTTATCAAATGGTTTAAACCCAACAGCATGTCTCCTATTTTTTTTTCCCCCTCTCAACATTTAAGCAGAAGTCCTCAAATGAGTTTCAGTGTTGTGACAGTCACTAACTTCATTTTGGTCTGTAGAAGGGTGTGGTGAGTTGAAAATACCCCCTCCTAGTTTGGAGAACTACCTCCCCCCACAAAAAAACATGCCAGACCAGTTCAGTTTGGGATGGAAACAAATGAAGCTGTATTTGCAAGCAAACTAAAATCTAGAAATATGAAATGCAATGAATGTGTACAAAATAAACAACATAATGAACAAACAACACAAGGATCCCCTTGGACAAAATAAACAATATTTACAATCAATAAACAACACAAGGATCCCCCTGGACAAAATAAACAATATTTACAACCAATAAACAACACAAGGATCCCCCTGGACAAAACCAGGGGGTTACCAATAGCTTCCCCCCTCCTGACTGTACAATGGAAAAGAGAAAAGAGAAGAGCAGAGAGTAGCTTGTTCGTTACTTAGCCACAAAAAGAATGCAGCCAAGGCCAGCAAAAGCCAAGCAAAAGCCACCAGCTAGCATCAGCTAAAGCAAAGAGATGCAAAAGAGAAGGAATAAGTTAGTTTATACAACTAATAGTTTATACAACTAACTTTATGTTAGTTATCAGACCAATGGGATTATTTACACCTTATAATTATTTTCCCTTTACATCCAATGGTAACTTTTTTACATTCTACCACTTTCTACTCAAGATCTGTGGAAAATTTCCTAGGCATCAGCCTAGGAAACTACCACAAAGGGAAATAAAGGCATAAAGACAACTGCAGAGGACCAAAATATTTGTCTTATTCAAACTCCTAATATATTCCTCACAAGTATGCTAAGCAGTGTTCAAAACCAGACAGATGGAAATGTACTTTGACTGTTAAAGCTTAGAATCTGGGGACTTGATCAGAAAGAAAATCAACATTTTAGCAATATCCAAGGAGATATTATTGATGGTGTTTAGAACTACACCACAGTGAGATGCATGGAAGCATCTAGTATAAAATTAAAACCCACAAACAAGGAACTCATGGGCTATGACCTGTTCTTTCTCTTCTCTTTCTTCATGAAAACATTCATTTTACTACCACCCAAAGAAAAAAATTTAAAAATCAAAAAGCTATACATGTTCTGAAGATGCACAAAAGCCACTTGAATAAAGCAGAGATCCCAAGCACAAGAGCCTCTTAAGACTACAATATTCTATTGTTTGCTGCAGTGTTCTGCGAATGACAGTTCTACTATGATTGGAAGAATATGAAAGAAGCCTTGTGAAAAAAATAAAGTCTTCAGCTCAGGAGGTTCTTTTGTACCAACCCTTGTATAGGGAGGTGGAACTAAATAATAAAGCAAAAGCACATTGATTTGTGATTTTTCAGCAGATAGCCAAAACCCAAAAGCAGCTCATATGCAGGTTATCTTATTTACAGAGGCAGCTATTGCAAAGGTTTAACAAAAGAAAATCTTTCAGAACTATTGTTAGAATACAATCATCAGCTACTATTCTACCCAGTAAGCAAGTTTTCTTGACTAATTTAAGACACATCACAAGGAAACTTCAGCTGTGCTTGTGTTTTGCATTTCCAACTACTTTTCTTATTTGTCTCCTCTCCTTTGTTAATCAAATTCAAACCACCTGGTGTCCAAATTGCTGATTTGCCTTCAATTACCATCCTAAACATTTTAAATTGATCCACTTGCAAATTCCAGGAATTTCCAGCATGTTCAATTACTGTGTTACAATTTTGATTCGGCTTCCTGCTGTTCAACCCTAAGCAACCCTTTTTTTTTTTTTTTCTTTTTTTTCTGAAAAGACCATGTAAATGAGCAGGGGAAAAAATCCTGTTTCTGATTAAGTCAAATCATATGCTTTCTTCAGCATCAGAGTACTCCCTGGTCCCATACCACAGCTTTCACATAAAAGGCAAGCTTTCACATAAAAGGCAATGTAAAGAAAAGGATTCAACTCCTTGCAAAGAGAGTTTTCTATATTCCTTCAGCACTCCCACTCCTAAAAAAAAAGGATACTTACAGGTGTGTTTTGTTTACAATCTCTATGCTAATATAGCTCAAGTGATGTGTCTTCTGAGTACAGGAGAAGTTGTATCATGTTTTTTCTTCCTGGGATATTCCTTAAAACACATTCTACAACTGTAGTAGATTGTTCCCTATTTTCCTCCCCTTGTCTCCACTTTCCCACCTGAACACTCCAATTCTTCTAGGTTATTTAATCACAAGAACAGTTCCAGTCACCATCATCATCATCCCTCTAATATGGGTATGTGGTTACATGAGCTTTATCAGAATCTTTGTGGATGATAATAGAATTGTTTGGGTTGGAAGAGATCTTCAACAGTCATCTAGTCCAACCCCCCTGCAGTCAGCAGGGACACACTCTACTAGGAACAGGTTGCTCAGAGCCTTGTCAAGCCTGACCTTGACTATCTCCAGGCATGGAGCCTCAACTACCTCCATGGGCAACCTGTTCCAGTGTTCCACCAGCCACATCCAATCTAGATCTCCTCTTCTCTAATTTCAAACCAGTGCCCCTCATTCTATCACTGCAGGTCTTTGGAAACAGGCCCTCTTATAGCCTTCTTGTAGCCCCCTTCAGGCACTGGAAGATTGCTATTAGGTCTCCTCAGAGCCTTCTCTTCTGCAGGCTGAACAACCCCAGCTCCCTCAGCCTGTCCTCCTAGCAGAGGTACTCCAGCCTCTTGATCATTTTCATAGCCCTCTTCTGTACCCGCTCCATCAGGTCCATGTCCTTCTTGTGTTGAGGGCTCCACAGCTGGATGCAGTACTCCAGGGGAGGTCTTACCAGAGCAAAGTGGCAGAATCACCTCTCTCAATCTGCTGGCCACACTTCTTTTGATGCAGCCCAGGATGTCATTGGCACATTATATGTTGCTTATCTAACAATGTGCCCTTTTCTTGGAATGAAATTCCTTCCAGAATCAAGACCTTTCTCTCTGTAGTAACCTAAGATGGCTCCCAGTCAAGAGGTGCACAAAAAGCAATTAGAGATATATAGTTCATTGCTGATTACCCAACTTTTGGGGTTTTTTTTTTGGCCAATATTATTGCACTACTTCTGCTGAACTAAAAGTGATCCTCAATTTTTTATAGGGCCAAGAACTATCACAATCTGAGACGGCAAAAAACACAAGTAAAGATTTCATCTCTGCTGCTTAAATCACATCACATTCTATGACCTGTAGCATTCTATCACTTCATTCTATTGACTATAACAAAATATCTACTCAAGCAGCTACAGGGCACTGAGAAACTACAGATAATGCATTCTGCAAACAAGTGCAACAAAAGACTTAAGGAGTAAAGATACAATCTTCACAGCAAGCATCCCATTGACTCCTTCCCCTGATCAGACATAAATTGTTCAACAAGTAAAACCATAATATATGCAGAGTTCCACTTAACAATATCCTGAGATCCATGTAATAAATTTTCTGCTAAGTTATGCTTCATAATAAAATTCTTCCAACTTGCAAAGCACATTGAGTACTGAAATGCCAACAAAATATCTTAATCCTGTTTATATGCAAATTGCATCAATGAGCCTCAACACAGCTTCCTTTAATCAGGCACAAGCAGTGCTGTCCTGTACTATTAAATGCCTGCAAGAAAGGCATCTCTACACCTGGTTGCAACTTCAGGGGAACATAGGAACATTGCTGCTTGGCCCACAAGCCACAGGCAAACAGCTTTCAGCTATAACCTCCTCCTGAAGATACATGCAGAAGCTATAAACTACAGAGAGCAAATTTCATTTAGGTGTCAAAATGAAATGGAACAGTATTTGGGAAGCATCTTGAACTGCTTTCTTCGCTGGTATGAAACAGCATGACTTCCTGACTTCCAAAACCATCTCAGTGATGTATATTGGATAAGAAGCTGGTTGCTGATGGGACCTTTTGTTGTCACTTCTTGTGTTTTCCTCTCGCAGGTTCTCAAGTTGAGAACACTGGTCCTGAACATAAACCTTCTTCAAAAATATTTTGTTCTTACTGAAGGAGCACTGCACCTCAGAAACTGTCTGATTTGATATTTAACCATAAAAAAAGGTTCCACAAATAGTTCTCATTTCCTAATCCAATTATAAGACGCACAAAGAATTTCATCCCTGTTTTGCTTCTGTATGTTGGCATTTTGATGTGTTAAAAATCTGTTTTCTGATGTCAGCAGAAAGAAAAGAAAAAATCAACAACAAAAAATAAACACAAGCAAACAAATGAAAAAAAAAACCCACAACACAAAAGACACACCACCCTTGATTTATTGCAGAATCAGGTTACTTGATAAACTGGGATGAGCAGGTGCTGCATTGTGAGTAGTAGTTTCAATTTGCCATTAAACACTGAGCAGTGTTTGGCTCAATATTTTAACTCCTTTTAGAATAAGAGGCACTTTCTTTACTCAAAGGGAAGAAAACATTTTTTTAATCTGTTTAAATTAAGTACAGAGATACACTTATGAGGTCTAAATAAAGAACCACAGGGAGGACACATCATGTCATGCCTGTAACTGCTTTTACCATGCCAGCAGGCATTTAGGAAGCAACTCAGATGTAAAGCATAGGAAGCAAGATAGCTTGAGCACACAACCACTCAATCCAAACATCCCAGTGCTGTTTCTGTGTTTGAAGGAACAAGAACTAACCCTAAATATCACGCTGCAGTTGGCTGCAGAGTAACATTACTACCTATAGTAACACTAACAGGTCGATTCCATAAGAGTCTTCAGGAAAGTTTACACATCCCCTTTACTCAAGGTAATAGTAACATAGAGAAAAGTAGCATATACAAAGTCCTTCTGTTACAGGGAGCGATTTATTTTTTAAATGGCCATGCACTTATATCCATGCCCTGTTTCCAACCTGAAACAGTACTTTCTGATTTGATCCCCAGGTGTTGATAGGTAACAATTTTGAAAGCACAAAGTTTGGTAACTCCCTCTGTGCACAAGCTGATTTTTGAGATGACTTCACAAAGAGGAGCAGGGAAAGAGCTCACCAGTGACCCTTCAGAATCCCAGCTCTGCACTATGAGCGGGTTCATCCCAAGTGCTATTGCTCAGGAGTCTGAGCTGAGAAAGGAGAGATGGTAATTACAACAGCCCCGGCGTTGGCAAAGGGGCTTTATTCCTTCAACGAGACCACAGACGTCAAAGACTTGGTACAAAACACAGTTCAGCACCAGCCCCAGGTCTTTTTTTATCTCCCCACAGAGCTGGGAGAAGAGCACACTTTTCTCAAGCCTTTGATCAAATTTTAAGAGTTAACACTGGCTGAGCTTTTGTCCCTTTATAATTTGTGTGGTAAGTGAACATAAGTAATTCTGACAGTAGAGGAAAAAAGAAGGGCTCATGCACTTTCATAGTCACACTAAAACTGGCCTACATTATATATATATATATAAAAAAATCATACAGCAGTGTTGGCCATTGTGCTGCCAAGTCCAAATCAAAGTAGTGGTCAAGGAGAATCATGCATTATCTGGTCAACAAATAAACACACACACAAGTACTAATTGCCATTCCCTAATTGTATTGGCATAAGCAGAAGACAAAGGAAATACATCTTTCAGTTATCTTCCCACCACTACTGAAGTAGTGATCAAACCTTTAGCTGGCACAAATGGACTTAGCTGTAGGGTTTGGCCATATAGCTCAGAGTATTTTTTTAACCATTCAGCAGAGAAGTTTCTAAAATTTTCTTGCCTCATTACCTGCTACTTTCAAACTAAAGCTCATCTGAGATGTACATCAAGCATAACAGCAACGAGTGGGAGAAATTATTCATTTAAAACATCATAACAGGTCATTTGCCAAAACAGAACTTAACAGCCAGAGCTCAATTTTGAGTACAGTGCAGAGGCTATGAAATGCAACTACCACAACATTTAAAGAATAAACTAAAATCCTCTGAAGGAAAGCTGCAAAGCAATTTAGTAAAAAAAAATTAAAATCCCTCTTATATGTTTTGACTAGCTGTGTGTAGTGAGTAATTTAGTGACTGAATTACCCACTCAGATGTACTGCTCAGTGATACTGGCTTGTGAAAGCTATTCCAGATATTGAAACAGAAAAGGCATTAAAATACTAAGCCAGTAAACCTTCCCTTCATGACTGATTGGTATTTATTCTTCTATTTATACATATATAAACAAGAAGTAGTATCTATGTAAAATCTTCCACATTTGTTTTAAACAAATTCAGTACTCCACAGGTTTTGCAAAGCTACTCAGAAGTAATTTTCCTTCTTCTGGTTCCTTATTAATTCATATGTCAAAAGGCAAAAGCCAGAATCTCAGCTGTAATCTGAAGTGTAAATCAGAGTAGGTTAATTCTTTTGAAGAAGTCTGACACAAGAAGCAGTCATACAGAATATAGATTGAAGGCTGGGGTTACATACTCAAGCAGTGAAAAATTAGATTACCACAGCTGAGAGGCTGGCTGACTCAAAGGCCAACTCTAGACACTTCTGTTGTAAAGTGAAAGAGCCACTTGTGAAACCAGAATCTTTGGCAATGTTTCTGCAGCTGTAACATAACATCCTTTAACAGCTCTTCAGTTATTTTTTTTTCCCCTTGCAAGCTGTCACTTGATCTACATATTTCTTATGAAAAGATAAAGTTTGATGAGCTAATGGTGTTCTCTTTTCTGGTGTAAGATATTCAACCCAAACCCACAACAACAACAAATGAACAAGCAACAAACAAAAAAAGCCAAACAAAGCCCAAAGCCCAGTGACAATCACACCAGAAGCTTAGCAAAAATGGCATCTGCAAAGAGAAGCAGCAGAAAGAGTAACCCAGCACTGTGAAGCAGTCCACTTGGACCCCACAACACAATGCAGGTACAGCCACCACTGTCCTTCCTATGCAGATTACCTTACAAACTAATAACCATACTGAAAAAATGTCTAAAAACAATCTTTTTATTCTTAAAGATTCTAAGGGGTGTAATCATAATTACACATCAAGTAGTCTGCCACAGTGGACACACATGAACAGTTCACTCCCCATCCCCAACATCATGTGTAGACACACAACCCACACACACTGATACCTTTGCTGCCCACAGCAATTTGCCAAAATCTTATTTGTTTGCAGAGAGTTGATCATCTGCAATAGTGGATGCAGTGGAGTTGATTAGATTTGATAAATTTGCTCACTTGCTAATTACGGGAAATATATCTGCTAACTTCAGATCCACAGCTAGCAGCCTCCTCATTTAATGGAGCCTACAAAGGCTGTGCCCTTAAAATGTAGCAGTTTAAATTAGCTGAGCGGAGCTAAAAGCCAGTGAAAGAATGATTAGGTGAAAGAAGTCGCTGGGGTTATTAAACTAAACAGACTTCCTGAAAATTCTCATCTGCTCTACAAAGACCTTGAAAGCTGCAAGAAACTCTTTGATGTTCTTTATCACAGATGCTTCACTGAATAGCTACAGCCATCTACCAGGGTATTATGGCACGCAGCTCCTTTCAGAGGTCACCCTTGCAGACCAGCACTAGATTTTAGCCTTAAAAACTGCCTTTCCAAACATATTTTGAGACAGGGCTTCACTTGGGAACTGCCTTGCTTGTGACTTCTAAGTTCTGTCACTGCAACATCTTTGACATGGGGACGCTGGTAAATAATATTCATATGTTCAGACTTGAGTTGCCTTTAAAACTAGCTAGAATAACTCCCAGGGCTGTTTTCATGCTTACCACATTCTGCAACCTGGACTCTTTAAATAGCAACTACACTAAACCACAGAGGACTACAATATTCTTGTAACCCACTGAATCCTGCCTTCCTCACATTGCTTTAGGTTACCACAGTTACAGATACTAAGCATCTGAAGCCTTAACTTCTCTTTTAAAGTATGTTTGAAGTATTTCTTCCCCCACTGGGAGAAAAAAAAAATAAAAAATCAGACTTTCTGTGGCCCATTTATAGAGAACTTAAGCAGCAATTCTTTCAGCCTGCTCCTGAAAGCTCTTTGTTGGCTCAATTTTCTCAGTGTTGCTGACAAATATCTGATTTGAAAGACAGAGAAAAACAGAAGCAGCCTGCAGACCCTCATTTATAGACAGATTTTCTGTTAATAATACACACTGAAAAGTAGAGAAGCAAATAACAGCCACCAGAACTAGTGACCTACCTTTGCAAAAGAAAAAAGGAGAACTCCTTACTTCTTCCCCTCCCAAACATCCATCCATCCAGCTAATAAGCAATCCACACTGGGAACAGGCATAGCCAGGTGTTTTCAATCTCAGAGAGGAGTGAACTCTAAGCTTTACTTAGGGCACACTGAAAAGCAGCTTCTCTGCAGGATACATTCGAGAGAGGCAGTAGCCCATTCAACTACGACTGCTTTACACAGTTGTTTGCTTTCAAAGCTTTTGTTTATTGTGTGTTGAAGTAGTTGATAAAAGGATTTCTTCCTTGGTGTTATTTCTTCAGAGTGCTAAATCCTTTCCTTCTCTATTCAGAGCTAGGAAATTTAGGTGGAAGTACCAGATAAATGCAAAGCAATTCTTCTAACAGAAGGAAGCCCAAAAGCACATGTTGTTTGTGTAGCTCACTGAAAATTCACACATGGATTTCTTTTCTAAAAAAATTAAAGATTTTTTTCCACCCCTTTCATTGCAGCAAACCTTCATGTTCCACACTGCAGTCTGATTGCAGACAGAACCAACATGATTATGTGGAGAGTGAGAGAGTCAGCTGAACCCTGGACAGAAGCTCCACTACCTCTCAAAACGTGACCTGCAGATGATAGGCAGGACCACAGTCATAACGTTAGGAGTGAACTAGCAAACTACACCAGCAGAAGTATCCTGCAATTACAAGTTTATACAAACGAATCAATTTACTTAAACCAAATGGTAACCACGCAGAAATGGTCACCTGAGAATCAGCTCACACAGTAGCCCAGCACAAGCAATGTTCATCCCCTTCCCTACCTGCCTTTCCCTAATAAGAGCATCAAGTCAGGCTTCAGAAGGCACGTCCCCGTTCCTCACAGGATAATTTGATTTATTTTTTTTTTCCCACTGAAACCAGCAACAGCATTTAAGTGAACGCAAAGAGGGAAAAGCTGTTGACTCACTTTGTGGTATCATTTAAATGCCAGTTTCCAGTGCTGGGATATGCAGAGGATTAGGGACTCGATTAGCACTTTAGTCCTGATGCAGGAAAGTACTTAACACATATTTAACTTTAAACACATGAAGAGTCACAGTAATTTATTCAGATCTACTGAAGTGAAATAAGCTAATGACATGCTTAAGCATCTGGAGTCACCCAGAGCTGAACTCTTCTGCTCCTGGTGGGATCAAGCTTCACATCCTGTCTCCTTAAAGACTTCAGAGCTCTCAAAAATGGGAGATGTGCAGTCTGCACCACTTCTGTGCTGCTTCCTATAAAGGCAGCAAATCCCACGTTTATTTTACAAATTTACAAAGTTTATTTACATATGATGAAACAACAGGACCTAGAGTAATATTCACACAGTGCATAGCTGTAGAGAATCTGAGGATGAGAAGACTGCTAAATTATATTCTCTATAAACAGAAACTACAACATCCATTCAGGTAAAAAAAAAAAAACAACCAACCAAACAACCAACCAAAAAACCTAGTTTAACCTGGTGGAATTACTATAATTCTAGCTTCACCTAGAAGAAAACAAGATATTATCAGTATTTAATAGAGATATATTAACATTTCTTCAAGGAGGTTGTGCTCTCAGGTAAAAATCTTTATTTGGGACCAAATTCATTGCTGCTGTAGCAACAATTGGTCTCCTGTGCATCTGTGTAAGAACACAGGTGGAAAAAAAAATTGTCAGGAGCAAACATTTCTGCATGAACCAAAGATGTGGTACAATAAACCAATGGAAAGATTTTAGTTATCGCATGAAGTAAACATGGTTTGGAGTAAATGCACTTCCTATTCAGGGGGGTTGGAACTAGATGATCCTTGTGGTCCCTTCCAACTCTGACTGATTCTATGAGTCTACTGAAACCAAAAGACAAAATGACTTTGATTTCAGAAGTACCTTGATTTGATCCTACAGAACTCAGGTATACATTTGCTGATAAAAATGCATTTGTGTTAAGGTGATTAGATAAACTTGATTACATAATAACTTAATGAATGCTGATGATTTTCCTTGCTCTTTTTCCAACTATAAGTACAAAGATATCACCTTGAGATGAAATATCACCTCTGCAGAGTTTCTATAACATGATTTCTGATCCAGCACTGCTACTGCTGCTGCAATAACTAAACTAGACAAAATCAATGCATTGTAAGGTCAGCTCCTAGTCTCATGACTTCCTTAAAAAAGCCAAGATCTTAAGAATTTAAGGATCTAAAAATAATTTAAGGTCCTAAATTTAAGTACTTAAGGACCTGAAGTGAGACATGGAGAAACTTTATTAGTGTTCCTGAGGGTCAAAGCAAGCTGGGTAGGCTGATTTCCTTAACTTGAAAATAAATTGTAGAAAAGCTAATGGAGCAAAAAAAAAAAAAATATCTCCTCAAGATCACTTAGCATATTACTATGAATTCATGCCAAGTCTGCAGGATTCACAGCACAGACAACATGAAGCTGTGTCATCTCTGGGAATTCAGAGGCAGCCTTGCCTGAAAGAGGCAATTCTGGCCACATACTCATTGCTGAAGGTCAGGAGTAGCAGGGTGGGGATGTGGAGCCTTCCCATATATTAAAGAAGTATGGAGAGTCCATCCCCTCAGCTCATACTGGTCCCAAGCCTGCTGTTATCTTTATACTGATGGGGAAAAATTCATAGAATCAACCAGGTTGGAAGAGATCTCCAAGATCATCCAGTCCAACCAATCACCCAGCCCTAAGCAATCCACTAGACCCCTGGAATGGTGGAGTGGATCAGAATCCAGAAGGGATTAAAAAAGCTCTGGTTTTCAATAGAAAAACATCCAGCACATCATGCTGGCATGTGCTCAGTTACACGTTTAGGTTTAAAACAGGTAAAAGCATGAATATTCTACCAGCAAATAGTGAACAGCTGGATCTTTCTGTCACAGGAGGATGCAGAGACAGACAGTTATCAGGGAACTGAAAAAGGGATTAAACAAATTCTTGGGCAACAAGTTCCAAAATGGTAGTGTAAAAATTGTGAATGCTGTGAAAGCACAGGGGGCATGAAGCACATAAAAATGGCATTGCTTCCACACTAAATGTCCTCTCTCTTTCTAGTGTCTGCTATTTCTGCTCCTGAGACTTGCAATGGGACCAGAAGGACCATTTTTGTTGTTTGATAGACAGTCAGACAGAGAGTAAACATCAACCCAAATAGCAGTTAATTAGCATAACAGAGATTTCTGTAGGTGAGGATTTTGAAAGTCATTCAAAATTATACAGAAATTCTTTATTTAAAGACAGCTACAATTGCTAACCTCGAATCATTAGTTATTGTGAAAAAATCAGGATGGATTGATTACTAATCAAAAGATTAACTATATTAATAGAGTCAAGAATTTGAGAATATACGAACTTGCCTCCTTGACCTTGAAACCTGGAAACTGACCTTGACACTGAAATTTAGAGGAATATCTTCAGTATGCCTGCTCCTCATGATACGCACTTCATATTTTCTACTCACAATAGCTATTTATATTCATCCTCCTCTTATGTGCCTGCCCCTCTTTCCCTGAAATAAATAACATGCTATAACAACAAAAGAAAAGAGAGTTTATAGTGCCTCTCAATCATAGCCTGTGCAGTAATTTTGCAGCAAAACTGATTCCAAAATTCATATCCTCTGCAGAATGACAGAGTAGATAGAGATTTTATATCCAGCCAAAGCTTATGAATTTCTCATTCATAAAAAAGGTTCTTTTACACTCAATTACCTTGACCTAAGGCTTGCTTAGTTTTTTGGTAATTTTAAAAACATGCTGTGGTTTTCATAAGCAAGTAATGATTCTTGTTACCAAAAGAGCCAGGCACACAGTCCAGCTCTTACTGAGGTCTAGTGATACAAAGGCAACTGATTTTTTTTTTTTTTAGGAATTATATTTCTATAGTTCATTAAGAAGGAAGCAAACAGGATCAGCCTCAATGTTTATTAGTGAGTGACTGATTTTTGAGATGGCAAAGCAAACGCAGATGCCCAACTAATAGAAAATGGAACAGGTCCTTTAGTAGTTGCTGTCCATTTTTGTGTTAAGCAAACAGATGGATTGTTCTCTCTGCCTTCTTTGCTCTGCTCAGATGCCACAAAATGAATGAATTCCAACCGCAGAGCATCTCTCTTCCTCTGGGGACTATGCCAAAAAAGTGGACTGTTGCTGAAGACATCATGTCTCCAAATTTCTTTAATGAGAATATTTGTCAGAGAAAGAAGCCAGGTATGCTTTCACTCTGTGGATTGTATGTTTTTACCTGTTAGTAGGTATAAAAAATTATTAGTAAAAAATTATTAGTAGGCATCTGCATTTTTTTTTCCATGAGCTTCTATGGCAAATGGATTTAACACAGAAAAGTGCCTGCTCTCATTAGATACCAGATCTGGTTGTATGTATTAGCTACTCATATATTTCTAATTTTAACATTTACATTTCATTTTAACCACATCAATCAAATCTCTCCTTTAAAAGACTGTTTTTTTTTTTTTTTTTAACCTTTAAGCCTAATGTATCATTTTTGGAAATCAGAGGCAAATTGCCAGAGGTACTCATTTACAGTAATTAAGAAGCTGTCTACACACTCAAGAGTGATCAGTAGACTGATTAGTGCCTTGTAGTTTTGCATTCTGCCAAAACTGAGTTCTTAGCCTAAGTTTGTCAGAAATCCTCTGCATTTATCCCAGTAATTATTTTCCTTTCTGAAACAGGATCTTACCAGTTGGTATCATTAATAGCATTTAGGATCAGTAGTTCTGAATGCCATGAGCCTTCTGTCCATGATCAATAACAGAGCGCTGCTTGTATGATCAGCAGCTCTCTCTATTATTATGTTAGGTTAAAAACAAACCCACTACAACAAGCACAGCTGAACTGTATTGAATTCCCAGAGTACAAACTCATGGTTCAATTCTATCTAACTTTAGTCTGCTTAAAGAAGAAAGCTGATTTTCAGACATTCAGCAGCCAGTCTCAGTTTGAAGCTTGCTGCATGGACAGCCACATACAAGAAAGTTATTTTCTCATTCCAGCAAATTTCCAAAAGCTTCTAGTTTTATCCCAACCAGAATTGGGAGAAAAAATTTGAAAATATACAAGCATGGTCTTCAATATATTAATTTTAAACACAGAAAGAGCAAGAAGTTCAGGTCTTGCAGAATACAGCAAAATAAAAATTGCTATAACTGAGCCTAGGCTTTCAAGGTAAGTGGAAGGAAGGAAGCATGTTTTGGTTAACTTCTTCCTCTTTGTGATTGCATTGTGATGGGAAAAAGAACCCCCAAATCAACTAGAAAAATTAGATTATGGAGAATATGGTTTGCTTAGCAAAATATATGAGTAATGAAGGGTAAAAGCCACTCCCACCCAAGTACTCCCCTTGCCTTCATAGTAAAGATTCATAAAAGAATGGAAATTTATTAAAAATCTATTAGCATTTGCAATAAAAATTCTTGTATAACACTCCAGCTGAAAAATAGGTGATTTTATAAATGGGTCTTTTAAATATGGGCCTGGGTAAACTGTTATGATTACCTGAGATTTCATTACAAAATGAACCAGATCATCCTCTATAAAGTTTAAGAAAAGAGAAAACTTCACCCAAGCATTCCTACTATCCCTTTCAAGAATTCTAAGGAGGAAAACCAGTCATCAGTAAGTAATGTCCTTACAGATCATAGTCAGATCTGGGAGTCTAGTGGTTCAAACTAGTATTCCTTTCTATTTGATGAGAAGAGAGCAACACCAGAAAGTTATCAGACTAAGCAAGTTTTCTACCTTAGCAAACCACCTAATAATGTTGGAAAGAACTTCTCTGTAGCACATTTCTGAGGTTTTGTTTGAGGTGCACCCCTATTTTAAATGCTCAAGGGTATGAATTCCCACTGAGAAAATGTAGGTGGCAAAGAGGTCATCTCTGTCTTCTTTCTTAAAAGTCCCTTAGAGAGAGAGAGGCTTTCAGCCTGCAAGAGCTCTTCCCCAGAGTCTCTTCCTGGAAGAATTATTCCCTGTGGCTCCCATTTAGGACTGATACCTCCAATTCACCTTAATATGTGCCCATGTCTGAGAACAGATACATGCCTCTGAATGTCAAAGAATGATGGCAGCTGAAAAAGTTGCTACTGCCAGAAATTATGTCTGGAAGTCTACTGTAGAACTGCCATAGTAACCTGTTCTGATTTTCAGCCCATTTTCAGGTTGTTTGCTTTCCCTAGGGCAATACTGGAGATGACAGCCACAATCCTTTTTGCCTATGGCATCTCTTGCATGCAACAGAGTGTCTGTGTGCACAAAGCATCTGACACTTTCTAAAAGCACTGGCTATTTGAAGGCTGTCTGTACTGAGCACACACTGTAAGTCTGGTCATGTTAGGAGAGAGAGAGAGACTGGGCAGAAAAACCTCTTCTGCTGTTCAAATAAGCTCCAATTTCAGCCAAACTACATCACTCACTTCGAATAAGTGAAGTGATTGGGGAAAAAATTCAAATGACAACTCCTTGGCAATGGCATTTAGCTCATTATAAGATACTAATACTTATCATCATGTAGAAAACACTGCCATTACTGTCACATCTGCTCTCAGTAGGGAGCTAAGATGAAACGCATGTGAAAATTGGGATGTGTTTTCTTTTTTTATCATTGCCTTCTTTTAATTATAGTATCTGAATGCTGAACAGTTGCAAAATACTGACAAGCAGGATTATACTCCCACTACTAAAGTATACCTATTTATAGAGGGACAGAAATTTCCCAGTTAAGCCAAAAAGTTTTTCCAGTGCCAGCTTTTACTGAAGAAGTTTTGCCTTAAAACCCAGCAGTAAATAACCCTCTAAAATAGAAGTGAACTGTAGGCATTGTCCTGTGTTAAAACTCCAGAGTCTGGAGACATAGCAGAGGGGTATAGTTTGCAACAGGGTTGTACCTGCCTGTTATATCTGAATTCACTGCTGCAATGTGGAGGAATTTGAGTGGAGGAATCTGAATTCACTGCTGCAAATGCTCCACTTTGCAGCAGTGAATTTATTCCATCAATCATCAGATTTAATTGATTCTTAGTAACCTATAGCCATTGGCTGCATTTCTCTTAATAATACTTAAATAGATCTTTTCTTAAGATGTATGGAGAAGTAATAGGATGGTACTCAGTCTTCCAGGGGTTGTTTATGAGCAGAAAGTAGCCTAAATTAAAATGTTACAGAAACAAGACACGAAACAAGACCGCTATGCTTTCCAGTACATAATCCAACTGATTCCAGTCAATTACTGTACACACATAACTGTTTGTAAGTAAGATTTTAAGGACCTGAAAGGAAAAAAAAAATTATAAAATGCCTTCTAAAAAACTTCAGTTGGATCTAGAGCATCAGCACTTAGCTAAGCAGGGGTGCATTTGCAAATTTTTGAAACATTGAATGCTAATAAGAAGGGAGAAAAGTGGAAATATTCATGAGCAGCTTAGAAATATTGATGAAATTGCCTCCTAAGCAGAGAAAATGATCAAAGGAGGGTTATGTAATGCAAATGGCAACCCAGGTGGTTACTATAAAATAATTATGGGAGATGTAGCCATTGCCATATGTACCAGGTCAGACAAAAGCCTGTTCTGAGGTTTCCTCAGCCAAGTGTGTCAGGTCAATGTGCCAAAAAGCTGAGCAGTTGTGAACACAGGAAAATTCTCCCATCAGGATAAGCTCTTTCCTAAATCCCATCACTTATTTATATTCTGATATATATTCTGATATTCACTGATTTATATTCTTCCTGAAATTATAGGTATTTCTTGAAGTTAATGTAAATACAGAAGCAGGGATGCCTTTCACTCTCATTTACTAAATGCAGCACTGTAATGATATAAAACACTGAAAAGGACTGTAATTTGCACCACTGAAAAAGACTAATTTTCACCAGGGATTGGATGTTGAAACCCTGTGCAACTCTACCTGATTTCAGAGCCTTCAGCTCCCTGTAAAATCCAAGCTACACATAGTGCAATGCTGGACTGACATATAAAGTATTATTATAGTGGCTGTGTAACCACTATAAAACATGACAGAAATAATAACCCTATTATAAAGTATTCTTCCCTATGAGTGGAAAGAGAGAGAGGTCTCAGGGATAGCAGGGACTTACAACAAGTGAGATTTAAAGGTTTCTCTGTGTGTGTCTCTCCCTTACAGAAGATTCACCAATTGCACTGGGTTGGAAGGGACCCTCAAGGGCCATCCTGTCCAACCTCCTTGCAATCATCAGGGACACCTTCAACTAGATCAAGGTTGCCCAGAGCCGCATCGAGTCTGATCTGGAACATCTCCAGGGACTCAACCACATCCCTGGACAAGCTGTTCCTGTAATTTACCACTCTCATTGTGCAGAACTTCCTCCTGATGTCCAACCCAAGTCTTCCCTGCTCCAGTTTAAAGCTGTTGCTCTCACCCTATCTCTAACAAGCCCTTCTAAAGCCCTTCCTCTGAAGATCCTAACATCCTGGTGGGAGTAGATTTTTTTTGAGGGATGAATGCTATCCTGTGCTTCACTTTCAAAGGTGACTTCAGCAAAATCCTAAGGAGAAATGAATCCTAGACTTTGAAGCACTGAAATTAGTTCTGGAAACATAAAGAGAGCTCTTAGCTGTCTTAGCCCTTGTAACTCAACACAAAGCAATACTTCAAATCAACTTCACTTCCTAGGAAAAAAAAAACCCTGTATATTGCAAAAGTGGTAATGCTGTGCTTCAGTTAGCCACTACAGAATCCATTTGGTGAAATTAATCAGTATTTTTCAGTTCTGGAAGAAGTTCTTACAAAATCTTAGGAAGTAGTCCATTAGAATAATTCTAGTGGCACTAGTACCCAAAGGTTAGTAGTATTTGTTTTGCTCTGTGAGTGAATAAACTGAAAATACATTTCTTGAAAAGAACTACACACAGGTTTCCTGCTATTATCTTTCCCACCTCTTTGCAATGGAACAGGTGAAAACATCCTCTCTTGAGTTTCAAAAAGGAATATTTCTCTTCCTTTGAATTCTCTGCTTCTGAACCTGAGTAAAATGGCCCTGGAGGTTTTTTAGACCCGTGGAGGGTTTCATGGCTTCACTTGCTGACTTCTTATCCATCAGCTCTCTGGAGTGTTTGTTATGATGCCTTAGATTTCTTATGTGTTTCAAGCCTTCCATATCAACCTTTGTAGATGGGAAGGGATGCAGTTAATCCTGAGCTGCTTTCTCAGTGTGTTTCCAGTGAAATACATCCATTTAAAGCACAGCTTTAAACCTTTCTGTTCCCTTCAGCATTTAATTGACTCCTATATACAGATCATCTTTATGAAGGGCACTATAGGAAAATCAATAGTGTTCATTTGTCATACAAAATGTAGCTGTAATGTGTTTTTTTGCAGAAAACATTGTATTTTCTGTTTGGCTGTTCTGTAAACAGAACCTCCATAAATGAAAAAGGAAAAAAAGTTTCATTTAATGGAATTCTTTTATTTCTTAATAAAAAGAGGTGGAAGAAAAAAAAATTCTTTCATCTCTAACTGAAAACATATTGTACAAAAGAAGAATTTCACCATTCAGCACTGCCTCATGGGCCCCTTCAGAGGTAGCAATTGCATAACCAACAAAGAAGAAAATCTTAAACAAGCTTTTTTTAGACGAAGTATTACAACAACAATGGCAATAATAATAATAATAAATAAACAAGCAAAGCAAAACACAAAGAAAAAATTCAAAACAAAGAAACAAGTACATGGAACAACTGAAAAATGGTTCTCTGCAAAACCAGAGCATGGTCAAAGCTGGTCTATAAGAAGGGCAGACTGACTCTGAACTTCATTTTGCACTTAAAATATATCAGAAAAAAAATAATTACATAATAATGCTGCATATGTGCATTAGATGTCTGTGAAAAAAAAAAATCAATGCATAGACATAAAAGAATTTCCATAAATATATAACTTATAGCCTAACAATCAGCCATAATTATCTGGGCAAAAAACCCTGCCACAATAACCCATCCCAACCCAAAAGACAAAGCAACAACAACAAAGAGAATTCCTGGATTGGCTGGTAGGCTTTGGAGAGATTAAAATAAACTTTGCGGGGCATTAAATTAAGGAATAGATTCAAAGACTGTTATAAGCAATGAAAAGAGTCTGAGATTAAATGTTTAAAGCTTATAATGTTTATTCCTGTGTGGAGAGAGGGAGAGAGGGAG
>VXBD01002991.1:8388-24771 GCA_013399975.1 Indicator maculatus
GATTGAACGTGGCCCTTGGTGCCATGGTTTAGTAGTCACAAGTGGGTGACAGGTTGGTCTTGATGATCCTTGAGGTCTTTTCCAACCTTACTGATTCTGTGATATTCTTTCCCGCGAGGGTGCTGAGACCCTGGAACAGGTTGCCCAGGGAGGTTGTGGATGCCCTCTCCCTGCAGGTGTCCAAGGCCAGGTCGGACGGAGCCTTAAGCAGCCTGGTCGAGGGGAAGACATCCCTGCCCACGGCAGTGAGGTGATGATCTTCCAGGTCCCTTCCACCCTAAACCATTCCACGAATCCCTGACGCCTGAAGGCCCTTTTCCAACCGCAGCGATCCCGCGGAGAGCGGGGCCCGGGCCGGGCCGTGCCGTGCCGGCGTGCCTCTGGAAGCCCATTACCGTTTTATGGAGGTCACCCTCACCTAATTATGCCACTGTTCCTCCCAGCCCCAGCCTGACCCTGCCTGATCCTGAAACGGATTAACATGTCTTGGTCACTTGAGCGTGTGGTGCGTGTCTGCCCGGGGAAGGGCAGCGGCCGCAGGGCTGCCTGTAGCCGGCTGTTGTTTTGACCCCGGCGGTTTTCTTCCGCGGCGAGCCCCGGGCGAGCCCTGCTGAATGGAGCTTTCATTTCCCTGACCCCCGGGGTCAGCTCTTTTCGGAGCATGAAATATGGCTGCCGGTGGACGGGAGGGAAGAGATAAACTTCACTGAGGAGCCTTAACAGGCCAATGAGCCGTGACTAATGATGATTGTGGTTTGTCTTTCCAAGGGCGTAATTTATGGGGCTGCCGACCACTTAAGTGCACTGCTGGGGGAATTAACTCCTTCGGGGGCGGCGCCGGGGGCTCTGCCCGGGAGGGGTTTGTCTGCTCCTTGCTCATCCTTCTCCCCTTTTCCACAGAGTCGCTAAACGGTTTGGGTTGGGAGAGACTCCGAAGGTCACCCAGTTCCAACCCCCTGCTGTGGGTAGGGACAGTCCTCACTAGAACAGGTTGCTGAAGAGGAAGGGAGGGTTACTCCCTGCATCTTTTCCCTTCACCATGGTGCTTCGTGGCTGTTTTCATGAAGGTTTCACCCCCTGTTCCCCACCCAAAACTGGTTCCTGCACCTTCTCTCCAAGAGTGTTTCCAATGGTGATTCATAGAACAGTCTGGTTTGGAGGGGACCTTGAAAATCCTCTGGTTCCAAGCCCTCTGCCATAGAGAGGGAAACCTTCCACCAGACCAGATTGCTCAAAGCCTCATCCGACTTGGCCTTGAACACCTCCAGGCTGGGGGCATCCACGGCTTCCCTGGGCAACCTGTTCCAGTGTCTCAGCACCCTCACTGCAAAGAATTTCTTCCCACTCTCCAGTCTAAACCTGATGTCCTCTGTGATGCCCCAGCTGTTTCTTGCAGCCAGAAACAGAGCCATGAGGCATGGTGACCCTTGTAGCTGGGGGACCGTGGTGCTGCTGGATGGCAGGTGGCCGACGCGAGCCGCGATTGCCCCAACAAAGGAGCCGGCGTGTCAAACACTGCTCTTACATCTTCATCACAGGGCTCCATCAAGGCCTGCAGCTTTCTCCTGGGAGGAAAGCCTGAGACCAACAGCACGTTCCCAGCAGCACTGCCATCCATCTCTGTCAGCCTGTGGACAGATGGGTGGACAGGGATGCTCCCTCTCTTCCTGGCTGCAGTGCGGGCGGCCTGAAGAAGGAGGGCAGCAGCCCCACAACCAGCAAAGTGTGCAAAAGTAAGGCCAGTGTTAGGATCCAAGCCCTGATTTCAGCTTGGAATTCAAATTTTGGAGGGGTTAACTTGGAAAGAAGTGGGATTTGCCGTGGTCAGGAGCTGAAGGAGAGGATGACACTAGAACAGGTTGCCCAGACAAGTTGTAGATGCCTCCTCCCTGGAGGAACTCAAAGCTACTTTGGACAAAGCCTTCAGCAACGTGGTCTAGTGGAAGGTTGGAACCAGATGATCTTTAAGGTCCCTTCCAAACCAAACCATTCTGTGATACCATGAAGAGCTCACTGGAAATAAGTAATTCCATGCACAGAGGGGGCCTGTGTGTTCTCCAGCATCCCGAAAGGTGGATGATAGGGAAAAAATATCAGAGGTGGTAGGAATGTCCTACAGCCTTCAAGTGACTTTAAGAGCTAAATTCTGCCTGTGTCTGCATTGCTGTTATCACCCAGCCTGGGTGCAATTAAAGAAACTCACTTAGTTTGCAAGTGTCTCAATTTCCCCACCTGAAAACCTGGGGCAGGGAGAAGATGCTGACACCAACTTGCAATGCATCATACTCAGCAGGGTGAAAAAGATCCAGCAAGTGCTGGTAGAGGAATTTGGTGCAAGGAGAGCACCTTGGGGGATGTCCTAAAAGAGCCATTTTTAAAGCAGCCATTAACTGAATCAATTGATCAACTTATCAATCAAATTGTGTTTTAAACACTGATCCCATAAACCAGAATTGATGGTCTCCTTTAGACAATTCCTCTTAAAAGCACAGATAAAAAGACCATCAGGAAGCCTAGGAGGACACTAGAAGGGCACCCCAAGGGCCTGCACACCTCTAAATCTATTTCACCCTTTAAAATCCTCTAAAGTGTTTAGATAGGAAAAGACATCCCTCCCTGCCTTCAAAGACACAGGAGCAATTTCTGTGGCAGCAGGGGATGTGGGGACTTCAGCAGGGCCAAGGACCACAGGCCAGAAGCCACTGAGGTCTCCCCTGGAGCTAACAGCCCTCCATCAGGCACAGCACAAGATGTCCACAGAGGCTGGCTGGGATACAGCAAGGAGCTGGGATGGTAACATAACTGTGGGTGCTTCTCTCTCTCTTACCATGAGTTTTTCCTGCTCTTCAGAGCAAGGCTTGAGAAGGCTTCTGGATGTTGGACTGGGTTTCTGCTACTCTACAAGCCAAAGGACAAGCCATAAACCTCAGGCTTTTAACTGCACTGGCACAGTCCTAGTCCAAGCTGCAGTGCCTGCATGATTAGGGCTTTAACACACCACACAGTGACCTGGTACTTGGTGACTCATCCCTAGTGAATTCAAGGAGATGTTCTCACTTTATCCAGACCTGCTGAAGATTTCTGGGGAGGCACAGAAGGCTGAAGCTCCTCCAGTGCTCACCTGAGAGAAGATTCCCCTAGGACCTGGGCAGCTTCGTAACTCGACAGCAACACAAAAGCAGCAGAAGTTATGAGCAGCTCCTAACTCAGGTGAAGGGTTTGTGGAGATGCTGCTGGAGCTCTGGATAAAGAGGTTTTGGGGAAAGAATTTGATGAAGATGATAGTAATTTGTAGATTGGATATTAGGAAAAATGACTGCAAGAGTGGTCAGGCATTGGAACAGGCTGCCCAAGGAGGAGGTGGAGTCATCATCCCTGGAGGTGTTCAAGAAACCTGTGGATGTGGGACTTTGGGACATAGTTTAATGGCCATGGTGGTGTTGGATTGAAGGCTGGGTTTGATCTTGGAGGTCTTCTTCAACTGAAACAATTCTATGACTCTAGGATAAGTGTTTTATATATATAATGCTGGAAGGAATAGATATTAAAAAGAAGTTGTAGGTAGAGTCTAGGAGCTTCTCTTTGTGCCTGACTTCAAGTTTTCAAGCTTTCAAGCTCTTTGTTTTTTAAATTGTTTTTCTAAAGCTAAAAAGGTACCAGAATTGATTGTTTCTCTGCAGATTTCTTGCAGGAGAGATGTTTGGGAAGAAAGGAGGAAAATGCCTCCTTCCCTACCCATGCTGGCACCTCCTGACCTACCTTCCCAGCACCATCCAAGCCAACATCCCACCTCCTGTTTCATCTCCCCTCACAAGACACCTTCCTGTGACTGTTATTGTTATCACTAGAATAGTGCCCAGGCAGGACAGACAAAAATCACACAGCTCAGCCCTTTTCCTCCCAGGTGGAGGACCACACACATGAGCGTGGCTGGTGGGACCAGAGCAACCTGCACCTCAAAATCAGCAAGAATGCAGGAGATGGGGAAGATGATGGCAGCCAGCATGGCAAGGCATGGAAAAAAAGATGGGAGAAATGTTAGACTGAGTCAGCAGAGAGGGGGGAGAGAGACCAAAGTAAACAGGCTGAGAAAGTGAGCTCACAGCATCCCATGGTGGATGCAGACCTTCAGGGCTCTTCAGTGATTAGCCAAGACATGATCCAGCCTTCTCTGGCCTGATGCAGGGTAAGAGGTCAGCAGCAGGCTGATAAAACAGAGTTTCTTCAGCTCCTCTTGGGGGGGGTGAGGTGACCAAAACTGCAAAGGCCAAAAGCAAACAGCCTTGCCAGCCCCCCAAAGCACCAGTAGCCACTGGGCTCTGCTCTGCTTTAGCCCTGACCCCCACCACCAAACCAGCCCCTTTGGGTGCAGATGAGTCTTGCAAAGAAACTGGGCAGCTGCTTTTTCCTAGGCTGTACTCAGATGCTGCTGTTAGAGTTTAATTTGGGGAGGGGGGAGGAAGATGGTGCAACTTTGCCCTTTTGAAGTGATATTGTTACCTGCTGTCAGGAAGCCTTAATGGATGGGAAGATGGCTCTTGGCTGGGCTGAAATTCCCGAGCCCAGCCTTGTAAAAGAAGATCTGAATGTAAAAGAGAGGAGGAGATGTTTAACAGAGCCAAGACCTGGGGATCAAGAGGAGAGGGGAGCATCCCAGCACATCAGGTTAACCCTTACAGCACCAATTTCCACAGCTCTGGAAGCTGATCTGGATAAATCACAGTGAAGCAGCAGCACAGAATAAAGCAGGAGGGGGGAAAATTAAAATTAAGAAGAAGGTGGGGGTCTTTAGAAAAGTACCCTTCAAAAACATCCCAGCTTGGGGTTTGGAAGAGGAACTGCAGTTTGTCTTACCCTGAAACCTCTGCTTTGCTCTCCCATGTCCCTGGGGCAGCAGCACAGCTCCCAGCCCACGGCCAGGGGGTGATTGGTGTTGCTGCAAAATCATTGAGTGGGCTACAGATGCTCGTTTGGATCCACAGCCCCTGCTGTTGTGCTGCACATGTGAGTTACTGGGGGAGCTGGTGAAAGGTTCTGGATTTATAGGCTTGGAAAATGATTTATTTTCCTAAGCCCACAGCTGATAAAGCTGGGGGAACGCCAGGGTGTGATTTCCCTCTCCTGCCTCTCGCTCCAGCGCAACATCTCAGAGCTGGGAGCCCTGCAGAAGGGGAGGAAGGCTCCCAAGGCCAGCCACAAACCCCACTGCTCACCACGGTGGTGAGCACTGGTTGTGCAGATCTGTCTCTGCCTGGCCACAGACCCAGCCAGCCTGCTCTCTTTTCAGTACTGAGCCATCCTCAGATAGAAACACAAGCAGGACGGGGTGAATCAAAGAGCTCTTATCCCAAAAGTTCATGGATTCATAGAATCATAGAATGGTTTGGGTTGGAGGAGACCTTCAAGATTATCTAGTTCCACCCCCCCTGCCATAGGCAGGGCACCTCCCACAAGAGCACGGTGCTGAGAGCCTCATCCAACCTGGCCTTGAACACTTCCTGGGCAACCTGTTCCAGTGTCTCAGCATCCTCAATGTAAAGAATTTCTTCCTGATCTCCAGTCTAAATCTGCCCTCTTCAAGCTCAAAGTCATCCCCCCTCATCCCAGCACTACACACCCTTGCAAAAAGTCCCTCCCCAGCTTTCTTGTTAGCCCCTTTCAGGTAGTAGAAAGCTCCAGGGAGACCTTATAGCTTCCTTCCAGTAGCTGATGGGGGCCTGACCCTGTGTCCAACCTACATCATTTTGTGAGAGAAGTTATTCATCTTTTGAAAGATGAAACTCAGGAAAGGAGAACTTTGAGATCTGGGTCAGAGATTGCAAGAGGGCAGCAGCATCTGGCCCTGCTAGCTCAGACTGGTGTCCTGGCCAGCCTTGACAGTAATTCCAACCTGCTCCATTGCCCGTCCTCTCCTATCTCACACACCCACCAGAGATGCTGGGCACATTTAGATCTATGAAGAGGGCAGATTTGGACTGGATGTTAGGAAGAAATTCTTCACAGTGAGGGTGGTGAGACACTGGAACAGGTTGCCCACATTAGCAGGTTGCCCTGGTAGCCCCAAATCCACCTCTTCAACCCTCACTGGGATAAACCAGCTGTGGGACTCACTAGGATCAAACTGGTGCTCTAACTACATAATCAAGAATTACCAAAGTCCTCGTTAAGCAAACCAGGGCTGGCATTCCTGAAGATGGGCTGAAAAGAAAAACCTCTCCCTTTACAAGTGCAGTGCCTAGAAAAAGAACCATCCCAGGCTGTTCTAGATAAGGGAAAGAGTAGGGATGTCTTAAATATTTCTATTACTTCAAAGATCATAAATCTATTGGTTTAAAACTGTCAACAAGAAAGAGGAAATATGAGCTAGAGACATGGTTATCACCAGGAAAGGAATTTCCTCCAAAGGGAGAGCAAGGCAGAAAGTCCAGGAAAGAGGGACAGATAGGGAAATACCTCTATGAGATGTTAGGATTCTGGATGAGCCTGATCTATGGAATATCTTTTCATTGACTCCAGCAGACCTTGTCTCTGCCCCAGCACAAGAGGAGGATGGTCAGGGAAGATTTGTTTTCAAGTCACCAGAAGGAAAAGAAAAAAGAAAAAGAAAAAAAAAGGTAATAGAAACCTTATGGGTTTATTGGTATTAATTGTTGGGTGGCTTTGGATTTTCTTTTTATTTTTAAGCCTTTGAAGAAGTTCAGGGTTTTGTCCAAAAGAAAAAAAAAAAAAAAAAAAGGGAAAAAAAGCCCTTTGATCAACTGGCCTGATCCTGCTTTTTGGTAGATGGAGCTGGTGTCCCCAGTCATGTAGGAAATGGTCTGCAGGGCATGAGGGAAGGGTGAAAACCCATGGGAAAGAGAAAGGAGGTTCCAAGGAAGGGCTTTTTGGTGTTAGCCTGAGAAAAGGGAGTAACAAAAAAGGGAGGATGAAGAGGAGAAACCAAGAGATGAGTGCTGGACACTGGGCCTGCTTTTGGTTTGTGCAGGGTGAAACAGGAATGGCAGTGACCCTCAGAAGCACCTTGTCCACCCAGAAGCATCCAAACCACCAATGATGCTCAGCTTTGCTACCACAACATCAGTGTCTCTCAGAACACAGCCTCCATTTAAGACCATCCATACTCTTACCCTGCTGCTGATCACAGGTTGGAAGAGACCTCCAAGATCATCAAGTCCATCCTCTCCCAGCTACTGAACATTCCTGAACCATCACTGCTCATAGAAAAGGAGTCCTGAATCACAGAATCCTAGAATCAACCAGGTTGGAAGAGACCTCCAAGATCATCCAGTCCAACCTAGCACCCAGCCCTAAGCAATCACCTAGACCATGGCACTAAGTGCCTCATCCAGGCTTGTCTTGAACATCTCCAGTGATGGAGACTCCACCACCTCCCTGGGCAGCGCATTCCAATGGCAAATCTCTCTCTCTGAGAAGAACTTCCTCCTAATCTCCAGCCTAGACCTCCCCTGGCACAACTTGAGACTGTGTCCTCTTGTTCTGCTGCTGGTTGCCTGGGAGAAGAGACCAACCCCCAACTGGCTACAACCTCNTTGGGGTTGTTGTGGCCAAAGTGTAGAACCTTGCACTTAGCCTTGTTCAGTCTCATCCCATTGGCCTCTGCCCACCCAGCCAGCCTGGCCAGGGCCCTCTGCAGAGCCCTGCTACCCTCCAGCAGATCAACTCCTGCTCCTAACTTGGTGTTCTCTGCAAACTTAGTGATGATGGACTCAATTCCTTCATCTACATCATCAGTAGAGATATGGAACAGGATGGGGCCCAGCACTGCTCCCTGGGGGACACCACTGGTGCCTGGCTGCCAGCTGGATGTGGCACCATTCACCACCACTCTCTGGGCTCAACCCTCCAGCCAGTTCTTGCCAGAAGAGCTGACTCATTCCCAAAGAGTGATGGGAAAAGGATCAGGAGTGCTCAGCAGTGAATCAGGAGGTGCTTGCAGAAGAGTGAAGTGGTGGGAGCTCCACATGGATTGAGCACTGTGACTGTCATCACTCCAGAGGGTGACACGGTACTCCATGAAGATGCTGAGGACCAAAAAAATGAGCTTCCTTACAGGTGTATCAACAAATCCTCTGCAGATGAAAAGTGGCTCTTAACTAGAGCTGTGTCTGTGCAGCCTCCCAGTGCTGATGGTGCTGAAAACTGGGCATTTGAGATAGCAACTTTATTGCACTCACCAGGCC
Source organism: Indicator maculatus (assembly GCA_013399975.1). Taxonomy (NCBI): domain Eukaryota; kingdom Metazoa; phylum Chordata; class Aves; order Piciformes; family Indicatoridae; genus Indicator; species Indicator maculatus. Next base: position 16,590 of record VXBD01002991.1, read on the forward strand.
TGAGTGGTCCCAGCCTGGTCTGAGCAGACAGAGCCTCCCCATCACCCCACGCTGCCTGATGCATCTCTGCTGGGAAACCACCAGGAACTCCAGTTCCCAGAGCTGTCAGGGCAGCACTAAATCCACCAAGAGCACATTCAGACAAACACATCACAGCAGATAAAGGATCAGATGGGCTGACATCTCCAACTCCCACCTGAGAGCAGCACAGCAAGCCACTTGTACCCTGCCTGAATGCCATCCTCTCTCTCTGTCTGAAAACAGTTCTTCAACAAGCCCCATCCACACCCCCTCCCCACTCCTTTTCCTTCTCCTTTTATCTCATTCTGCCCAAAGTGCCCATCCTGTCTTAGGGCAGAGCACTGCCAAGCCCTCCCCTCCTTTCTCCTGATAACCCAGAGGGTTCTCAGCCCCATCCAACCTGGCTCTGCTCCGTGGGGAAGCAGTAACTTGCTCCTAGGAGAATGTTTACATTCACCCATAAGTACAACCCCACCAGTTGGTCTAATAGTCTGCTCTGTATATGTTAGTGAGTACTTAGGGCCATTTTTTTGAAAGCCATTATGGCTCATGTGATTTTCCTCAAAGCCTTTTGGAGGGGTTTTGTTTTGACAGGAGGGCATTAAGGGGGTGAAACTGATAGCATAAGTACCACTTACAGACTTTGATCAGCTTGGGTCATAATTCTCTTGGAGAAAGTCTTGTATATATTAGAGAAGGAAATTAATTTTATTGCTGCTGTGGCTTTTTTTTTTTCTTTTTCATTTTTTCTCCCTGCTGCACTTGTGCTCAGACTTTAGGGAGGTTTTTTTTCTTCCAAACCCACTCTGGGCAGAGTTGAAGTACAAGTTGGACTTGTCCTTGTCTTCCCTCTCCCATGGTGAAGGATGGGAAAGAGGCAGTCAGCATGGCCTGGGATTTCCTCTCAGTCCCTAGGAGGATGGATTCCACCTCCAACACCATAGTTTATAGAAAGGTTTGGGTTGGAAGGGACCTTAAAGTTCATCTAGCTCCAAACTCCCTGCATTAGCAGGGACACCTCCCACTAGCCCAGGTTGCTCAAGGCCTCATTCAACCTGGGTTTGAACACCTCTAGGGAGGGGGCAACCACAACCACCCTGGGCAACCTGTTCTAGTATCTCATCACCTTTGCTCTAAAGAATTTCTAAGATCCAGTCTAAATCTCCTCTCTTCCAGCTTCAATCCATTCCCTCTCATCCTATCACAACAAGCCCCAAGTTCACCTTGGCAAGGCAAAAGGTGTCACTGACCATGGTGGGTGTTGGTTGGAACTAGATGATCTTAAAGGTCCCTTCCAACCCAAACCATTCTATGGAAGCAGCTATGTTCTGCAGGAAGAGTTAAACCTCCTCATTGGAGCTTTTGGCCAAAGGAGTAACACCAAGGAAAAGCTCAGCCAGTGGGGAAGTGGTGTAGGAGCAAAACTGCCACACAAATGAGCTGGTCAGAAATGAAATAAAGAAAAGAGAGTTCTGGAAAATCTGCCTTTGCATTTTTGCTCCCATTTCTGTTGTCTGGTCAGGTGGTGGTCCAGCTGTCACTTTCCCTTGGTGCCACTCAGTGAAATGAAGGGACAGGAGAGCATGGACAAGCAATCTCCAGGAGCTGATAGCCATCTGCAGTTGTCACACATCTCAGCAGCACCTTGTCAGCAGGTAGGAGCTGGCTGTGATCTGTAGCCTGCAGTCCTCAAGGACATTCCTCCTTAAAGACAAGCTGATGATGTCACCCAGAAGTGCAGAGCTGTGTGAATCTGTTCCCTCTGTCCCAAAACTCCATCAGCTCACGGTCTGGTTCTCTCCTCTCTGGTGGAGTACAGACACTTACAGTCCTATATTCACCATAACACATTTCTGTAAGACATTTGGAGTGGAATTAATCCCACTTAACACTGGCAACCTAAAAGTGATGTCTAGCCTAAGCTGATGTTTAGTCTAACCATAATGAGAAGATGGATCAACTCCTCGAGAGGAGTCTTTCCACCTCCTTAACCATCTCAAGAGGCACCAGCCTTTTGCCAAGGACAATAGAAAAAGCACAAACAGCTCAAGCAAACACTCCCCTTGCCTTTGGCTAGAGCCAGAAAAAGATCCTGTCTTGATTTGGTATTCCTGCAGCGGTCCAGGAACTGCATCATAAAGAGAAAAGCCACCAAAAAAAACCCCAAAAACCTCCAAACCAACCCGGAAGACAGCCCTGTAGCCTGGCAGAACCACCCCTGAAAGCCAGAGGTGGCACACATTGGTGGTCCATGTATGTGGGCAACAGCTGCAGAGCAGCCCAGCTGAATTAAAACCTCTGAGAACTTTGCTCTTAGACATACCCAACTCCATCTTTCCAGACAGAAGATGGTTATGGGCCACAGGTTGAATGAAGCCTAGGTGAGCTTCCAAGGCAGTCCTGAGCATGATATGTGCACCAGGAGATACTCTAGTGCTAGAAGCAGTAGGAAATGGATGCAGAAAAAGGATCCCATCCCATTTGAAGTCTAAACTCAGACCTCACTTCGGTTCAGCAGCCATCAAGCCCTAATCCATCTCCTGCCAGCATTTCACATTAATGGAAAGCTTCCATTCCTGCCCAGGCAGAGTGAACCTTGCTTTGAGGTCTCCCTGGAAGCAGGAGAGTTGGGTCCTTTGACAGGGTGATGCATTACTGGTGGGTCCTGAAAAGCACAGCCCCTTCTTCATATCCTTACCCCCCCCCCCCCAATCCCTGCCAAATCCAGACTGGAATGGAGAGCGGAAATGTTTGTGCGGAGCTAGCGAAGCTGCTTGGAAAAATTGTGTCAAAACAGATTTCCATCAGAAAACAACAGCCTGTTGGCTTTGGCAAATTTGTGTTCAGGAACCAAAGTGGAGAGAGGGGAAAGAAAAGTAAATGTCAGTGTGCCCTTCTGACATTTTCCCCCACGCAAGGGATGGACTTTCCTGCTTCGAAATGGCTTTTCCTTGACATTCATTCTCTGCGTTCAACTCAAAACAAATCAACTTTTCAACCAACATGGAATTTGTTGATTGCTCTAAGATGTGTTGAGGCATTTTTTTTTTTGGAATTGAACAGGCAGAAATCTTAGGATGCTGGCTTTATCCCAGTTCAGGATGTGATTGGAAGGGAAAAAAACAAAACAAAACAAACCCAACAACAAAAGAGCAACAAACCTTTTTTTTTTTTTTTTCTGCTGAGTCAAGGATTCGTTCTTCACACCAGCCAGGATCCTGCCATCTGCTCACCTGAATTTCTTCTCCTTTCCTTGCTCCTCCTGGACTGACATTTATCTTCAACTTAATTCTTCCCTCAATTTTCAGCTTTAGCAGTACCTTCTTTCCTGCATCTCTTCTAATAGCTTTGCCCAGGGAGGTGGTGGTGGAGTCACCACCCCTGGAAGCGTTCAATAAACACATGGACGTGGAACTTGGGGATATGGTTCAATGGCCATGGTGGTGTTGGGTTGACAGTTGGACTCAATGTTAGAGGCCTCTGCCAACCAAAACTATTCCAGGATTCTATGCCTGAGTTGACATCAGGCTCCTCAGAGAAATCCCCAGACCAAAAGCAGCTTGGCTACCACATGTTCAGAAGGAATTCCCTCAATGTGAAGTGTTTACCCTGGAGGTCACCAGCTAGATCTCAACTATCAACTCTTAGCCTGCAGCAGCAGCAGCAGCAGCTCTCAGTGCCCTCTCCAACTGCTGCCAGCCATGAATCACAGAATGGTAGGGGTTGGAAAGGACCCTGGAAATCAAGTCTAACCCTCCTGCCAAGGTGGATTCACCCAGAGAAAGTCACACAGGGGCATGCCCAGGTGGGTTTGGAGCATCTCCAGGGATGGAGACTCCACCACCTCTCTGGGCAGCCTGCTCCAGTGCTCTATCCCACTTCAATTAAAGAAGTTCCTTCTCATGTTTAGATAGAACTTCCAATGTTGAAGTTTGCACCAGTTACCCCTTCTCCTCTCACTGGGAACCACTGAAAAAAAGACTGGTCCCATCCTCCTGACACCCACCATTTAAGTACTGATAAACACCTAAGGGATCTCCCCTCAGTCAACCTGCTGGCCACACTTCTCAGTGCACCCCAGGATGCCATCAGCCTTGTTGGCCACAAGGGCACATTCCTGGCACCTACTCATGCTGTTATCCACCATCAGACCCAGGTCCTTCTCTGAGGACCTGCCCTCCAACAGGTCAGCCCCAAACCTGTACTGATCCATGAGGTTGTTCTTCCCCAGATGCAGGACCCCACATTTGCCCTTGTTGAATTTAATTACATTTCTCTCCACCCAGCTCTCCAGCCATCTTCTCTCATTCTACCTTCACCCATGCTCCCTTTCTTTACCAAAAGCTGTGATCTGTAAGGATTCCTCTCTCCCTTTCCTGCTATTTAAAAAAAAAAAAAAGAACGAATTTTGAGAGGGGGTAAAAAAAAATATACATATAAACTAAAACTCAACTGTGTCTTTGATAAAACCAGGTTTCCAGTTCAGGCATTGTCTGTTGAAATGTGATCTACTTTTTCCTCTAGGCAACAGATTTCCCCAAACAATTGGGACTTTAATCCAAGAGAGTGTAACATAGATGCATTTTGCTTAAGCTTAACCAGCTGCAGCGAAGTGTCTCATCTATGCTGACTGTGTGGCCGTCTTCTGCCGTCAACAGGCTGGAGATGTATAGAGAGAGAGATCCCCACCACGCAGCTCTGTTGGCTTTAAAGGGCACTCAGATATCTATCTTGGAGAGCTGCAGTTTGCCAAGACACACAGCACGTCATTTCTTACCTTGGAGTGCAGCTCTGGACTCGTACCAGCTGTGGGAACTGGGACCTTGCTCCATCACCGCGGTATTTCTCAGCCTCTCTGCTGTAACAGAAGAATGAAAAGGTCTCAAATTCACTCATCTGACCTCAGTGAATACAACTCCCAGTTACTGAGGAGTGAGATTGCAAACAGATTCTGCAATGAGCCTGGAAAACGAGCAGTCCTCACAACACAACGTCCTCAGCTTCACCTTTTGGAGGTGCAGAGACGTTGCTAGGTCACAGAAGAGCTTATCAGCAACCTCAGAGCAGCATGGCTCAGCAGAGCACTGCTCTGGCCTTCACTGCCCCATCCTGCACAGCCAGGTCTACATCCAATGAGGATCAGACCCTCACAGACTGCTGGGATTGGATCCATGAGAGATAACTAAGGAAGCAAGTCCATAAGCAGGAGCTCAGAGGTGTCCACGCAGGGGAATTTGGAGGGGAATCTACAACTCTGACTGCAAACAGCCAGACTAAGCCTCTGCTTTTCACTCAGCCAAAGCTGGTGAAATGTCTCCCTTCACATCCCCACCTCTCTCCTACATGCAGTAGATTTGTCTTGCTTGAGACCATCTGAATGTTCCCACAGGGACTTTCCAGTGCAGGTCTGCTCTCCAGCGAACAAGCAAATGGCAAAGCCAAGCCCTGCTCAGGTCCTGCCTTGCCCAGAAGCACAGGAGGTTTTGAAGCTGGTGCCAAGGGTTTCCCTTGGGTTTGCAGCTGGTTCACACTTAGGACCAAACCCCAACTGCATTTCACCACAGGCAAGACCAAGGACCTCAGAAAAGCTCCTTCCCTCCCATCTTGGGAGACCTGAGGGTACCATGAAACAGCATTTCAACAGCATTCAGCCACCCTGAGAGTTGGAGAGAAGTCTCTGAGCTTAGGAGCCAAAAAGCAACCGTGGCATTTTGTGGCCAACCCTATGTGCTCTGGGAGCAGCAGATTTTACCAAAGGGTTACAGGCTGCTGGACCTCCCTGGTGTGATGAAACTCAGCTGCTGGAGGCAGGAGAAAGCACTTTAGATAAGAGGCCAGTCCAGGAGAGAAGAAGGGGAAAATAAAAAAGAAAAAAGGAGCAAGCATGCTGGATATTTAATGCTGTCAGTCACAAATCTCACAGGGGCCCTGTGGAGGAGGCTGCAGCTCAGAGAGCCCAAAACATCCTCCCTTCTGTTCCTGCAGGCAGGGCAGTCAATGTTCTCAGCTGTGCTGCATGTAGAGGACACTCCTCTCTGCTTGTTCCACACCCTCCCCAGGGAAGAAGCCTCCAACCCCGCAGCCGCTGACCCAAGGCAATGCAGAGAAATTCAAGCTGACAATTTATTGATAACATCAAGCAACACCTGAGCTTCTCTGTGGACCTGAGCACTCCCTGCTCAGAAGGACACAGGTGGTGGCAGAAAAGGAGGTGTTTTGAAGTCCCACCTGGCCTTGCACTTTTCCTCCTGCCGCTTCCAGGTTCCTTCATTGAGGACAATCGATGCGTCCCAGAGCTCCCTCCCCTTGCTGACAAGTAAGACACAACTTCAGGGCTCTGCTTGGAGGCAGCAGGTGGTGCTGAGCTGAAAAGGCAGTAAAGGGAAGAAACTCCAGGCTGCTTGTACCAAGTAGACTTTTAGTGTTGAGTTTCTTGGCTTGTCTCTTGCTGAAAGGGAAGAAAGAGGAGCAACAGAGCTCAGAGGATCAAATCATTGCTATAAACCAGGCCAGACTGCTGCTCTGCAGGACAGTGCTGGATGCTGTCATGGAGAATCCAGCCTCAAACACTAGTCAAAATACTCAACTGGATCGTTTTTCCTTGAAGACCATCACTGTTGCCACATTCCAGCCCTTGTGAAGGGAAAGCTGGTGGCAAGGAGCAGTGTTTCTTGCAGCACTCCTTCAGTGAAAGGCACCTGATGGTGGTGTCCGAGCACAAAGGTGCAGGAAAGCCTCTACACAAGTTTGTTGACATGGCAAAGGCATAAGAAGGAGCAAGCCCAGCCACATTTGATCTTTGCTTTAAGGTAAGGACCAACTGGAGCAAGCTGCCCAGAGAGGTTGTGGAGTCTCATTCTCTGGAAATTTTCAAGACCCGTTTGGATGAGTTCCTGTGTGACCTACCCTAGGTGACCCTGCTTTGGCAGAGGGGTTGAATTCAACCTCCAGAAGTCCCTTCCAACCCCTGCAATTCTATCATTCTATGAACTGACCTTCAGATTAGTCCTGGAAAATAGTAATATTTCTTCTGGCCAGCTGAAAAGTAAAGCAGTGAAGCAAATTAAAGGATGAATAATTTTGTTTTTCTTAGATACCAGGAAATTCTTGAGTGGAAATCTCTTTTTCCCAGTATTATGTTCAGAAAGATCTCAGCATCACAAATACAAGACTCATCTTGAAAATATTTTGACTCTTCCAGAATTATTTCTGTGTGCTTGACATGAAAAGTCCAACAGTTTGGGTTGGAAGGGACCTTTAAGATCATCCAGTTCCAACCCCCCACCATGGTTACTGATGTCTCTTGCCTTGCCAAGATGAACTTATGGCTTGTTGTGATAGGATGACAGGGAACAGATTGAAGCTGGAAGAGGGGAGATTTAGACTAGAAATGAGGAAGACGAGGATGGTGAGGCACTGGGACACGTTTCCCAGGGAAGCTGTGGATGCTCCCTCCCTGGGAATGCTCAAGGCCAGGTTGGATGAGCAGCCTGGCTCAGGGGCAGGCTGGCAGCTGCAGGCTGGGCAGAGGGGCTGAGAAGCTGCTCAGTCCAGAAGTATTTCATAGTGCACAGTTCTGAAAGGCCTTCACCCAGTGACTAATGTCTCCACAGAATCATTAAAGCCAGAAAAGTTCTCTAAGACCAAAGAATCACAGAATGGGTTGGGTTGGAAGGGACCTTCAAGCTCCTCCAGTTCCAATTCCCTGCCATGGGACATCTCCCACTGGCCCAGGTTGCTCAAGGCCTCATCCAGCCTGGCCCTGAGCACCTCCATGGAGGAGGCATCCACAGCCTCCCTGGGCACCCTGGTCCAGTGCCTCACCACCCTCACTGGAAAGGATTTCTTCCTAATATCCCATCAGAACCTGCCCTCTTCCAGCTTCAACACATTCCCTCCCATCCCAGCCCTTGCAAAAAGTCCCTTCCCAGCTTTCCTGCAGTCCCCTTTCATCCTCCCAAGGCCACCACAAGGCCTCCCAAAAGCAGGTGCAGGGAGTTGTTCCTCCCCAGGGCACAGGACCTTGTGCTGACCCTTGCTGGCCAGGCTGGCTGGGTGGGCAGAGGCCAATGGGATGAGATTGAACAAGGCTAAGTGCAAGGTTCTACACTTTGGCCACAGCAACCCCAAGCAGCACTACAGGCTGGGGACAGAGTGGCTA
>VXBD01002997.1:0-14495 GCA_013399975.1 Indicator maculatus
CCTCAGCCTGTCAGGGTTTCAGTGAACACAACACGAAATTCCACACAGCTGGAGCTGGAATTACAATTCCCTGACATATTTTTGGTGCCTATTTTTGTAGGGGAGGTTCAGGTTTTAAAGCAAGTGTGGCTTTGGAGGACAGGCTGTTCTCTCACTCAATCATCTGTCACCCTTAGGGGGCTTCTTTGGAAGTCAAGGTCACTGGCAGCCTGCAGTGTCCCTCCTTTCAGCAAGTCAAAGCCACTCAATCACCAACACTGAAGGCACAAATAGAAAAAGTTTAACAATCATAAAAAGTGATTTCAACCAAGACTTTCCTGCTTGGGTCTTGGCTCTATGTTGTTGTCATCATGTTGAACTGATTACAGGGTTACAGACATTTAGATGATAGAATATTTTCAGTGCAAAAAGAGCTTTAAGATGAACCAGTCCCAACTGTCTCTAACTGCCAAGGCTGGGGCTAAACCATGTCCCTCAGCACCACATCTCTGCCTCTTTGAAGCACCTCCAGGAATGGGGATTCAACCACCTCTCTATGCAGCCTCTTTAAGCCTCTGAGAACCCTTTCAGTGGAAAAATCTCTTCTAATACCCAACCTAAACCTATGAAAAAAGACAAAATCTTTTGTTCTTCAGAGGGAGTGAGAGTGACTGCAAACTAGAAGTAATTTCATACATTTGTACACATTTTCAGGTCCAATATGTTGGACATAGCAATGGGACTGGGTATACTAGAGAGTGTCCAATGGAGGCTATGAAGATGATGGAGGAACTGGAACATCTGTGTGATGAGGAAAGGCTGAGAGCCCTCGCATGCTCTTCTTTAGTCTGGAGAAGACTGAGAGGGGATCTGATCAATGTCTATCAATATCTGAGGGGTGGGTGTCATGGAGAAGGTGCCAGGTTCTGTTCAGTGGTATCCTGTGATAGGACAAAGGGCAATGGATACAAACTGGAGCAAAGGAGGTTCCCCCTCAACGTGAGGAGAAATTTCTTTACTTTGAGGGTGCTGTAGCCCTGGAGCAGGCTGCCCAGAGAAGTTGTGGATTTTCCTCTGAAGACTACCAAGACCCACCTGGATGTGTTCCTGTGTGACCTGCCCTGGGGCATCCTGCTTGGCAGAGCAGTTGGAATTCATGACCTCCAGAGGTCCCTTCCAACCACTACCATTCCATGGTCCTATGTTCCAACTCTTGCCTACAGCGTTCAGATTCCAAGCAAACTTCGAGAGCATTAAGTTCCTCTGTGTCATCAAGAGGAAATATGAATTTAATAAATAATAGGCTACATCCTGCCTCCTCCATTTTCAGTGTCTTTTGCAAAAGGATGTTGTTCCAGTAGAATTTTTATTAGCCAGGTGATTTGTATTTTCATAACGAGTTAATTAATAATGCAGCACCAGGAGATGGTGCTCAAGAATATGTAGTGTAACAGAGGGGCAGGGGTGATTAAAAAGGTTCATTTTGACATGGAAAAATGACAGGGAATGGGTTGGGGTTTCACAGAATCAGAGAATCACAGAACATTAGGGGTTGGAAGGGACCTCGAAAGATCATCCACAGCTGTCCCCCTGCCAGGGCAGGATCACCTAGGGCAGGTCACACAGGAACACTTCCAGATGGGTCTTGGAAGTCTGCAGAGGAGGAGACTCCACAACATCTCTGGGCTGCCTGCTCCAGGGCTCAGCACCCTCATAACAAAGAAGTTTCTCCTCATGTTGAGGTGAAACCTCCTGTGTTCCATCTTGTAACTTCCTGTTGTTCTTGTCCTATCACTGGGCACCATCAAACAGAGCCTAGCACCTTCATCCTGACACCCACCCCTCAGATATTGATAGACACTGATCAGATCCAGTCTGAGCCTTCTCCTCTCCAGACTAAACAGCCCCAGGGCTCTCAGTCTTTCTTCATAGCAGAGATGTTCAAGGTCCCCAATCATCCTCATAGCCTCTGTTGGACTCTCTCCAGCAGGTCTCTGTCTTTCTTGAGCTGGGGAGCCCAAAACTGGGCACAGTATTGCAGCTGTGGTCTCAGCAGGGCAGAGCAGAGGGGGAAGAGAACCTGCCTGGAACTTCTGGACAGACATTTCTCGATGTACCCCAGGATGTCATTGTCTCCAAATAAGTCTCCGTATCAGTTCCTGTTTCCTGGCAGGATTCCTTTAGCTCATTTGATTCCGTACATCTTGTTATCCATGTAAGCTTCTAGTTCTTTTCCATCTTATTTTCCCAGCTCAACATTATGAAATAATGAGTCCCACACCAGAAATGTGAAAACTGATGTCTATCACTTCTCTTCAACTTGCTGCCTTTGGATTTAATTATGTGTCACCACATTCTTGCATGAAGGCAGGGAGAAATGAGAACCTTGCTTCCTTCCAGCAGTTAAGTCACGTTTCTGTTATCGTGCCTCTTCGTTTTCTCCTTCAGATAACTCCACTTCTTCCCATCCATTTGCACAAACCCATGCTTTTGAAGGAGTGTCTATCATGCCTGTCACTATTACTCTTTAACCACATTGCTGGCATCTTTCTAGGGTGTAGAAAACATTGCAGAGTAGTTCATGGAATCAGAGAATCCTGCAGTTGTTTTGGGCCTTTAACATTATCAAGTTCACCTGCATCACTGCTGTATCTAGCAGTGGCTTTCTGATTCAGCTCAGTCCTCCTCTTGGTTCAGTTTAATGTCTTGCTTCTAACAGCTGCTACACTGAGCAGAGCTCCTCAGTTAGTTTCCCCTGTGTCTTCTTTTTATCAGTCTCCTGTAAGAAATTTGTCAGTACTTCAAGAAGATTGAATAAATGAAGGACATGAAACTGTTAGAGCAGGTCCAGAGGAGGCCACAAAGATGGTCAGAGGGCCAGGGAGAGTTGGGGCTGTTCAGCCTGGAGAAGAGAAGGCTCCAAGGGGTCCTTAGAGCAGCTTTCCAGTACCCTAAGGGGATACAAGATAGCTGGGGAGGGATTTTTTACAAGGGCTGGGAGTGATAGGACAAGAGGGAATGGAATGAAGCTGGAAGAGGGCAGATTTAGACTGGAGATGAGGAAGAAATTCTTTTCAGTGAGGGTGAGGAGACACTGGAACAGGTTGCCCAGGGAGGTTGTGGATGCCTCCTCCCTGAAGGTGTTCAAGGCCAGGCTGGGTGAGGCCTTGAGCAACCTGGGCTGGTGGGAGGTGTCCCTGCCCATGGCAGGGGTGTTGGAACTGGATGAGCTTTAAGGTCCCTTCCAAACCAAACCATTCTGTGATGGCAGTTGTTTCTCCTTTGACCACTATTGTAGTTTGCTGATGTGTTGGAAACGTTCTAACATCTTCCTTTGCACAGATCTATCATCTCATGGTCTTCTCAGTGATTTATTTTCTTATTTTTAATTTGCCAGGTACAAATTTAAGATTTATGGATCCTGGATTCCCTGAATCATCCTAAACTCTCTTTATAATGAATGTGAAACCTTTGCTCCTCTCTAACCTTCCAGTACAGGAGTTGTTTTTCAATTAGGCATTGCTCAGCAAAACTACTTCTTGTTGAGGAGTTTTGGTCCTGGTGGTTTCCTGCTTTTTTAAATGATTGATTTGTTCCAGCACCTCTTCATCTGATAGCACCTCATTTTTATTACCCAAGAGTAGATATCTCCCTAATGTTCTTTATTGTAAACACTGATGAAAATAAATCTTCTATCTTCCAGACAATGTCCTTCTCTTCCTTAATTGCTGTCTCTATTCTCTGAAGCTCCCAGCAGACATAAGCAACTCATATAAGCTTCTTGATTTTGATATGTTTAGGAGGCTTCTTCTAATTTGTTTTTTATAGTTTTAACTGTTTGATATTTATCTGTGACCTGTGGGTAGGACTTGGATGACCCTTGGAAGTCCCTTCCAATCCAAACCAGTCTGAGAATCTGTGAATCTATCTTTACTGTCCAGTTTTCCTTCTTACCACTTACATGGAGCCTACAAGAAAGGTGGGGAGGGATTTTTACAAAGGATTGCAGGGACAGGATGAGAGGGAATGGATTGAAGCTGGAGGAATGGAGATACAGACTGGAGATGAGGAAGAAATTCTTTCCAGTGAGGGTGGGGAGACCCTGGAACAGGTTGCCCAGGGAAGTTGTGGATGTCCCCTCCCTGAAAGGTGTTCAAGGTCAGGTTGGATGAGGCCTTGAGCAATCTGAGCTGGTGGGAGGTGTCCCTGCTCATGGTAGGGGGATTGGAACATCTTTAATGTCCCTTCCGACCGAAACCATTCTGTGATTCTATGAATCTTCTGTGTTGGAAATGTCCCTGCTCACTGCAGGGGAGTTGGACAAGATGACCTGGGAGGGTCCCTTCCAACCTGGTGCATTCTGTGATGCTGTGACTGCCTCTTTGCAATTATAGCTTCTGATGGTTCTCAGTTTCACGGAAACTGCTTTGGCAGGTGTTGGCAATTCCCTGCTTAGCTGAAGCAGCATCTCAAATCCTTTCATTTCACTCCACCAGTGTGCAACTTACCTTTCTTGTGTCTCTCATCCCCTCCCTTACATGTGCCTTTATAGAATCATAGACTTGTTTTGGGTGGAAAATACCTCCCAGATTCATAGATCTGATCAAGTCTGATCTTGAATGTCTCCAGGGATGGATTCTCAACCACATCCCTGGGCAACCTGTGTAGTATTTCACCACTCTCATTGTGCAGAACTTCCTCCTGATGTCCAACCTGAATCTGTCCTGCTCCAGTTTCAAACCCTTGCCCCTCATCCTGTCACTCCAAGCCCTTCCAAACAGTCCCTCCCCAGCCTTCCTGTAGGTCCCCCTCAGACACTGAAATGCAGCTTGAAGGTCTCCCTGGAGCCTTCTCTTCTCCTGGCTGAACAATCCCTAGTCTTTCAGCCTGTCCTTGTAGGAGAGGTGCTCTAGGCTTCTGATCATCTTTGTGGCCATCTCTGATCCCACTCCAGCAGGTCCATGTCCTTCTGGTGTTGGAGGCCTCAGAACTGAACACAGCACTCAAGGTGAGGTCTCACCAAATCATTGTCACTGGAAAACCAGCTGGTGGTTGCCCACACTCTGGTGGTGAGATTCTCACTACTTCTGCTGTGGGGTAACTGTAAAGCTAGGAAGACCTCGTTGCAGTCCCTACATGTGGGCTACACCCCAAGCTTCCCCAAATTAATTGGAGAATATTTATGCAAAGATCAAACTCAAAACAAGGGCACTGCTTTCATGTTAATTATCTAAATGCACTCAAATCCTCTTTATACTGAGAGGACCACAAGTATTTTAAAAATGCCCTTTTCTCTCTGATGTTATTCATCTACTCTAGGTTATTGCCTCGGCATTAATCAGACTGAACTGTGAGGAATAACAAAAGCCCCTCTGGGTTGTTTTGGCTTCCTCTGCTGAAAAAGAAATTCAGAGTTAACACTGAATCCATCACTGAAATCTTTCATTTTGCTTCTGTAGTCTGGAGAATCGTAGGTCTGTGATTCCTGAGTACCCTGGAGGTGGTCAAGAATAATGGAATCATGGAATGGTTTGGGTTGGAAGGGACCTCTGAAGCTCATCCAGTCCAACCCCCTCTGCAGAGGATGTCCTCCACTAGATCAGGTTGCTCAGAGCCCTGTCCAGCCTCACCTTGAATATCTCCAGGGGTGGAACCTCAACCATCTCCTGGGCAACCTGTCACAGAGTTTGTAATTCCTTCTGAATTTCTTTCTCCCTTCCTTCCAAATTCTTTCTGAATTCCTTCTTTCCTTCCTTTCTTAAAAATTCCTTCCTTCCCTTCTTCAAAATTCCTTCCTCCTCTACAAATTCTTTCCTTCTGAATCCCTTCCCTCCCTTTTTTTATTCCTTCCTCTCCTCTTTTCTTCCCTCCCTCCCCTGCCTCCCTGCCTTGCCTGTGGTTTCCCTGCTGCAGGTGAATCCCAGGCCACTTATTGCCACTAGAGCCAGCCCCTGCTGGTGAGTGATTTACTGGAGCTGCACAGCCTCCCCTTCTCTGTGAACATTGCTGACTGTTAGCACAGTAAATTTCAGTGGTGCCACTGAAGTCAGCAGATCTATGCTGAATTAATCAGGGTGGAATCTGGCCCTAAGACTCATAAATGATAAAGTCCTTGTGCTTGCAGCAGACCCTGGATGGATGGCTCAGTGCAGGTTCCTTCAGGCTCTCCTAACTGCACATCTCATTTCTTTTAGAGGGTGTTGCCTCCACACAGAGTGACTCAGCTTCAAAATTGACTTGGTCTTGCTCTTGGTGATGGGACAGGTGGTCAGGGTAAAATCTCCTGTTGGATTCCACTTGAAGTTTTGACTTTGCAGTGTGTAGAGCTCAGAATGATCATTTGACCTCCCATCAGTTTAGTCTGTTCCAGCTGTACCTGTGCCAGAACTTGGCTTCTGGAGAGTCACAGAACCACACAATGGTCTAGGCTGGAAGGTCATCCAGTTCCAATCCCCTGCCATGGGCAGGGACATCTCCCACTAGCCCTGGTTGCTCAAAGCCTCATCTAGCCTGGTCTTAAGCATTTCCAGGCATCCACAACTTCTCTGGGCAACCCATCCCAGTGTCTCACCACCTTCCACAAAAATACTCTCAAGCAGCTACTCCTTGAAGTAGTAACACTTAATTTCTTGGTGATGCTTCCTGCTGTGTAATGAATATGAATTAATGTTCAAAGGAAATGAACTGGAAATAGGCTCTGCAGTGTGTATTAATAGAATCTCTTCTTTCCTCCCAAAGACATTCTCTGGTTTATCAGCAGACTTGGTAGAGAGAGATTGATAGATTGATAGGATGGTTTAGGTTGGAAGGGACCTTAAGGATCATTCAGTTCCAACGTTCTCTCACTGGTAGCTGCACCTTCTTTAATGATTTCCTGCCTGCATGCACACAGAGCATCACCCAGTAACATAAGTGGGTCTGCAAGGGTAGTAGAAGATGTCTGAATCTACCTGAGCATTTTTTAGCAAGTTCATGTTGGAAGCACTCACCAACACCTGTGGGTGAATATTCCTCCATGTACAAACACATCTGGACATGGAGAGTGGGCATAGTGGTGCTGGGTTGATGGTCAGACTGGTTGATCACAGGATCACAGAATTGTTTTGGTTGGAAAAGACCTTTAAGATCATCCAGTCTGACCATCAACCCCACACCACCATGGCCATTAAACCACGTCCCCAAGTGCCATTTGCACAGGTTTGTCGGACATCTCCAGGGATGGTGACACCTCCCTGGGCAGCCTGTTCCAATCTCTGATCACTCTTGCAGCAAAGACATTTTTCTTCATCTCCAACCTAACCTTTCCCTGGCACAATTTCATTCTGTCACCTGAGACTAGGGAGAAGAGCCCAAGCCTCATCTCACTGCAGCCTCCTCTCAGGGAGATGTAGAGAGCAATGAGGTCTCCCCTCAGCCTCCTCTTCTCCACACCAAACACCCCCAGCTCCCTCAGCTGCTCCCCCCCAGCCCTGCTCTCCAGACCCTTCCCCAGATCTGTTGCCCTTCTCTGGACACACTCCAGCACCTCGATGCCCTTGGAGTGAGGCCTCCAAAACTGAATCCTGTATTGGAGGTGTAGCCCCACCAGTGCTGAGTCCAGGGGGCAATCACTTCCCTCCTCCTGCTCACACTATTCCTGATCCAAACCTGGATGCTCTTGGCCTTCTTGGCTACCTGGGCACTGCTGGCTCACCTGCAGCCAGCTGGCACCCAGCACCTCCAGGTCCTTTTCTGCTGGGCAGTTTCCAGCCACTCTGTCCCAAGTCTGGAGTGCTCATGGGGTTGTTGTGACCCAAGTGCAGGACCCAGCAGTTGGCCTTGCTGAACTTAGAATCACAGAATCAGTCAGATAGTGTCATGAGTACTCATAAACCATGTAATTCCTCCAAAACCTACACTTTTAGAGGAAATAAGCTTGTAAAACATCCCCACAAAGCCACTGGCTGGGTAGCTGCTCTTTGGAATGCAGCAGCACAAGTGGCAGAGCTCAAGAAGGTGGCAGGCTCCACTTCCACCCTCTGACAAGCCAGGGGCTNATACAACTTCATACAACTGACCTTGGCCCATTGATCCAGCCTGGCCAGGTCCCTCTGCAGAGCCTTCCTACCTTCCAGCAGACCAACACTGCCACCCAATTTAGTGTCATCTGCAAACCAAGGGTCAGATCTTGCCCAGATCGTTGATAAAGACATTAAGGAGAACTGGTTCCAGCACTGAGCCCTGGCAGACACCACCTGTGACCAGCCATCAGCTGGATTTAACTTCATTCACCACCACACTTGGAGCCTGGCCACCCAAACAGTTCTTCACCCAACAAACTGGAGGTCTTCCCCAACCTTAATAATTCTTTACATGATGTATGAAGACATGCAGGCAAAGGAGAGCATTGCCTGAACACTCACTTCCTGTGTCAGGAAGAAATTGGGTTATGAATATTTCTATCTCATGAGGAGATGAGATCAGAGGCTATAGATTGATCCAAAAAAAGGAGGAGGCCCATGAAAAGAACCCATAAAAATAAATAAATAAATTTAAGGGGTTTATGATGTTATTCTTCATAAACTTCATTTTCTTTGTGTTTCTTAGTCTTAGATTCCTGCCTGTGCTTTATTTTCCGTGCCTCATGCAAGGCTTTTTAAAGTAAGTAGGTCACCCTGAGAAAAGGAAGCCATCAAATGTAAGTAGTTTCAAACACTTCCATGGGGCTGCATGTTCAAAAGTGACAGAGGGCTGGGGAAACAAAAAGAAGAAAAAAAAGAAGTCATTAGCCTGTTTTCAGCCAAATGCTTCGTTATTGTCAGATTTCTATTGCAGCCCCGTTTCAAAGAGGCTGAGCAATATTTCATGATGACTTCACTAAAAGCTGATATTCAGATACACTGACAAGGAATTTCTTCTCCAGATACACTGACAAGGAATTTCTTCTTCAGATACACTGACAAGGAATTCTTCTCCAGATACACTGACAAGGAATTTCTTCTCCAGATACACTGACAAGGAATTCTTCTCCAGATAAAGTGACAAGGAATTCTTCTCCAGATACACTGACAAGGAGCTCTTCCCATCTCATCTCCTCCTTTTCTTTCTGTGCCTCCCCTGGCTTCTCTCAGGCTATTTAGTACCAAACCTTTCATCCTCTTTACAGACCTTTGCCTCATCTATTTTTTTTTCTCTTACATAGTCCTTGCACTCCTTTTTCTATCTCAACCACCTCTTTCCGTTGTTCAGGATTTCTTCCAGTGCTTCTCTTCTTCCTCTTTTCCTGGCTTCTCAGAAGCATCTCTACCATCAGAATGTTTTCCATATCTTACTTTGGCTGTGAGGAACAAGTTCTGCACCACGAGGGTGCTGGAACACTGCAAGAGGTTGCCCAGGGAGGTGGTTTGTGCCCCTTCCCTGGAGATATTCAAGGTGAGGCTGGACAGAGCTCTGGGTGAGCTGATCAAGTGGAGGATGTCCCTGCTGAGTGCAGAGGGGGTTGGACTGGCTGAGCTTTGGAGGTCCCTTCCAACCCAGACCATTCTATGAGTCTCTAATTTGACACTCTGGTAACTGCTCTTTGAGTTCTCTCCCCACAGTGTTGTCTCAGCTCTGTGGAAGGACAGATGAGAAGTGAAGGATATTGGTTGTTTAAACAGCAGCTTTCTTAACTTACCTGATCACATCAGGTAAGTTAAGGTGGGTGTCAAGATGAAGGCCTCAGGTTCTTTTTGATGGTGCTTAGTGATAAGACAAGGAATAACAGGTACAAGATGGAACACAGGAGGTTCCACCTCAGCATAAGGAGAAACCTCTTTGGTGTGAGGATGCTGAGCCCTGGAGCAGGCTGCCCAGAGAGGTTGTGAAGTCTCCTTCCCTGGAGACTTTCAAAACTCATCTGGATGTGTTCCTGTGTGACCTGCTCTGGCCAGGGGGTTGGACCTCTGGATGATCTCTGAAGGTCCCTTCCAACCCCTGCCATTCTCTGATTCTGTGTTTCTCAGTACCCTTCTGCACACCAAACTTCAGGGAGCTGGCCCATCAGTGGGATATGGGTTGGAATTAATCCTTCCAGTTTTGGACAGATTGCTAAAATGTAGACAGATGGAAGATGTCTTAAATGGAGATGTCTATATCTGGGCTGCTTAGTCTCCTAGCATGGTCAACCTATAGAAACAGGTGCTTCTGGATTGTTCCATTTAATCTTGCTGTAGATCTCTGAAGCAAATAAGATGATTCACAGGCTGAGAGTTGCCCTTTTCCCTCTGCAGATATAAATGCCTGCAGCTGAATGAGGGGACCCTTGTTTTTGCTGTCTCCTCTAGTGGGTGGTGGAGAGGCAGAGGGAATTTTCTGTTTGACTCCTCAGTGTCCTTGGGTATCACCTTCCCTAAATCAGTGTCTGTCTCTAATTGGAATGGAAGTCAAACCTTTGGTAGAATTTCTCTGCTGGAGGCCTGCCTTTTGTAAACAAGTCATTCTTAAACTGTGCCTCACAACCTGCTCAGGAGAGTCACTGACCAGACAGGGAAACCAGTAGCCTCAGTGTGGGGAGAGAGGGAAATTCCTCTCATGTCCCAGCAAGCAGTCAGAAAGGTTCACATCTCTCCATATCTTTTCCTTTTAGCAGCATCATTTCCATCACCCTCTTTCCATCTTCTCTTTCCACCTCTTGTGGTTTCCAGTGGCCTCATGCCAAGCTGGGGTATGGCATTAAATCTTCACTATTGGTACAGGCTGGGGGATGATGAAATTGAGAGCAGCCCTGCAGAAAATGACTTGGGGGTGCTGGTGGGGGAGAAGCTGGACAGGAGCCAGCAATGGGCACTGGCAGCACAGAAGGCCAAGGGCAGCCTGGGCTGCATCCAAAGCAGTGTGGCCAGAGATGGAGAGAGAGGATCCTGCCCCTCTACTCTGCTCTGGGGAGACCTCAGCTGCAGGGCTGTGTCCAGCAGTTCTGTAGCCCTCAACACAGGAAGGACATGGACCTGATGGAGCAGGTCCAGAGGAGGCCATAGAAATGATCAGGGGGTTGGAGCACCTCTGCTACGAGGACAGGCTGAGGGAGCTGGGGGAGTTCAGCCTGGAGGAGAAGGCTCTGGGGAGACTGCAGAGCAGCCTTCCAGTACCTGAAGGGGGCCACATGAAGGTTGCAGAGCCCCAAATTCATCTGGATGCATTCTGTATGACCTGCCCTGGGTGATCCTGCTTTGGCAGAGGGGTTGGATTTGGTGATCTCTGGAGGTCCCTTCCAACCCCTAACATTCTGTGATTCTATGATACCTTAAGTCAGAACTTGCAGGACTCAATGCCTACATTTTTTTTTCCTGCTGATCCAGAGAAAACCTGGATGATATTCTGGGTTCACTCTGTCTTCTCTGCTGCTGTTCATTAATGCAGTGTTCCTCTGCCTTACTCTCCTTTCCTGAGTTGCTGTCTTCCAACATGGTTTGACAAGCTTCTTTCAAAGCCACAAATCCTTTGGGGCCAGGCACATGCCTTGTTAAAATTCCAGACGTGCTGTAGCAGGAAGTTTTACCATGCTGGAATCAAATTTAAAGTGAATTCATCAGATATAATAAAACTCTGCCCTCACCTACATGGCCACAGCTGGGAATGTCCAGTGGAGAACAGAACAGGTTGGTGTTGCAGAATGAGCTGCAGTGGCTGCAAAGGTCTGAGCTGCTAACTACGCATTGCATAGATTGTGAAGAGCTTCAGAAAGTGAGGTCAGAAAGGAGACAGAAAATGGGAGAGAAAGGAGAAACTTCACCAGAAATTCCTCCCTTTTTAGAAGTTTAAAAAGTCTCCTTTGTAATGCACTGATGAACTGAGGGTAGCAAAGTTCTGCAGAAGGATCTGGACAGGCTGGAGCAGGGAGCCAAGGCCTATTGTATGAGATTCAACAAGGACAAGTCCTTGTGGGTGACATCAACCCCATGAATGCTCCAGGCTTGGGGCAGAGTGGCTGGAAACTGCCCATCAGAAAAAGACCTGGGAGTGAGATAGGAGAAGAGGCAATGGTTTGAAATTGGAGCAGGGCAGATTTAGGTAGGACATCAGGAGGAAGCTCTGCACAGTGAGAGTGGGGAAACTGGAGCAGGTTGCCTAGGGATGTGGTTGAGTTCTCATTCAAGATCCTCTGCTTTCAATCCCCTTGCCATGGGCAGGGACACCTCCCACCAGCCCAGGTTGCTCAGAGCCTCATCCAACCTGACCTTGAACACCTCGAGGCAGGGAGCATCCACAGCCTCCCTGGGCAACCTGTTCCAGTGTCTCACCACCCCCTGTTGTATTTTTGTCTCATGATACATCTCTTTCTTAGGAATGAGGGATGGGAAGTGGAAGCAATTCTCCACAAAGCTCGATTTCATGAGTGAAGGAATCTCCAGACACTGTGAATGAAGCCAATTTGCATTATTTTGCCTTTTTCTTCCCCCCACACCTTTTTTTTTATTATAACTGCTTATTTCAAAATACTTTTCCTCTTGATTCCATTTCAGTCTTCACTCATCTAATGCATTTATGATACCACCTTGAGTAATCACATCTCTTTCAGCTATAGATTTTAGGTGTGTCAAAAGATGTCACAATAGCTCTCTTTATTCTATAGACACTGAGACTTGAAATTACTTTGCCAAGGTAACTAAGGAAGGAACAATGATAAAAATGAGCATAGAACCTTTTCCTTCCTCCATCCTTCAACTACAACCTCTGGTGCTGTTAGTGCAGAGCCATGACAGTGGATGCAAAAAAGCTGAGATCTGTTCAGCAGAAGACATTTAAGGAAACTAAAATCTTCCCTAATAGAAAGGAAATGATGGCCTGGACCTCTTTCTGCATTTATATTTATATATAGGGTCTGAAATTGTGGCAGGGGAGGGTTAGGTTGGAGATCCCTGGAGGTGTTTGCAGCCAGGCTGGATGTGGCTCTGGCCAGCCTGATGTAGTGTGAGGTGCCCCTGCCCATGGCAGGGGGGTTGGAACTGGATGAGCCTTGAGGTCCCATCCAATCCTGACTGATTCTGTGATTCTATGAGGAAAATTTCTTTGCTGAAGGAGTGGTCAGGGATTGGAGCAGGGAGGTGGTGGAGTCACCATCCCTAGAGGTGTCCAAGTAATATGTATTCATGGATCTTTGGGACATGGTTTAATGGGTATGGTGGTGTTGGGTTGATGGTTGGACTTGATCTTAGAGGGTTTTTCCAACTGAAACAGTTCTGATTCTATGGTTCTATGATTCAGGTGTTCTGTGGGTCTATGATTCTGTGGTTCCATGTTTCTATGATTCTATGTCTCTATGACTCTGATTTATGCCCAAGTTTAATTTCATTCCTAGGAGGAATTTCTCAAGAGTCATAGTTAAAGGAATCAAAACCATAGAGACCTTCCAATACCTGAAGGGAGTCTGCAAGAAAGCTGGGGAAGGACTTTTTGTAAGAGCTTAGAGTGACAAGATGAGAAGGAATGGATTGAAGCTTGAGCAGGGCAGATGTTGACTGGAGATCAGGAAGAAATTCTTTAGAGTGAGACACTGAAGAGGTTTCCCAGAGAGGTTGTGGATGCTCCGTCCCCGGAGGTGTTCAAGGCCAGACTGGATGAAGCCTTGAGCAACCTGGTTTAGCAGAAGGTGTTCCTGCCCATGTCAGGGTGGGTTGGAACTGGATGATCTTTAAGGTCCTTTCCAACCCAAACCATTCCATGAATCCCTGAAGTTACAGCTCACAGTTAAAACAACCAAAACCTCAAAGCCTCTGCTGGCTCCCATACAAAGACTGAGTCACAGTTTCAGTAGATAAAATACTCAACCTTTTTACAGACCTTTCCTTCATGTCTGATGTTGTTTTCTGGGGGGGCTAATTATTCCATTTTTACTACTGGAATGTATTTTCCTAACCATTTTTCAAGGGAAAAAATCAGTAGCAATAGAGGTACCTTTGAAAAGATGAAATGCAACTGGTTGAAAAGGAGGAGATTTAAGGGGACCTCACCTGCCCATGAAAATATTCCACAACAGCATCCACCTGCAATTAAATTATCACCAACCCCTAAATGAATGCTGATTAATTTGGGTGAAAATTGTGAATGGGAAAATAATTCATGTGGGTGAATAATGATGAATTATGACCCCTGGTGAGATGTAGAGGAGATTTTGTTGTTGGTGTTGGTTTTTTTTTTTTTTGTAGGACACACAACACTTAAGAGTATTTGAGGGGATTAGGAGTACTTGAGTGGATAAGAAGCCCCAGAAGTCACTTAGCATTTTTTGTCTCTCAGGTTACCTTATTAATAAATATCTGCAATAAGGAAAGCTTTGCAAAATTGGATTTTTTTTTTTTTGTGAGGAGGTTAGCTGGGATTTTTATAAGCTGCCTTTTTTTTTTTTTTAATCAGTGACTTAGAAGCACACTGGAAGTTCTGACAGATATGAAATTGCCATTTATTAATCTCAAACATTTCTGAAAAACTGTGGGGACATTTTCATTTTTAATTTTCTTGGATGGCATTTAATTTCTTTCTTTCTTTCTTTCTTTCTT
>VXBD01003000.1:12762-26303 GCA_013399975.1 Indicator maculatus
GGGTGCTGCTGGGTGCTCCTGGGTGCCTTTGGGTGCTGCTGGGTGCTGCTGGGTGCCTTTGGGTGCCACTGGGTGCTGCTGGGTGCCTTTGGGTGCCTTTGGGTGCCGCTGGGTGCTGCTGGGTGCCGCTGGGATGCGTGCCCTGGCCACAGGGACCTGTCCCATCAGGCCTGTGCCCACGCAGGCAGGTGTCTGCCCCGGGGCACTCCCCTGGGGGGTTGCACCGTGCCTGGGCTGCAGCCTGCTCTCCCCTGGCCTCATTACAGCTCTGCTATCATCCCAGCTGCCAGGAGGCCAAGGCTAATGAGGCCTCCCTCCCATCCCCTCCTGCCCCAGCCCTTTGAAGTGGAGCTGCTCTCATTGCCTGCTGTCTGCCAGCCCCAGGAGATGCTGGGTGCAGTGAGCTGGGAGCCCAGGGCCATGCTCCTCACAGGGTCCTGAGCCTCTGTGGTGTGTCCAGCTCTGGACTTCCCACCACAAGGACATGGAAGTGTTAGAGCAGGTCCAGAGGAGGTCATGAAGATGATCAGGGGGCTGGAGAACCTCTGCTGTGCAGCCAGGCTGAGAGGGTTGGGAGTGCTCAGCCTGGAGAAGGCTCCAGGGAGACCTGAGGGAAGCCTCCCAGAGTCTGAAGGAGCTCCAGGAGAGCTGGGGAGGGACTGTTCAGAAGGGCTTGGAGTGATAGGACAAGAGGCAATGGTCTGAAACTGGAGCAGGGGAGATGCAGATTGGACATCAGGTAGAAATTCTTTCCTGTGAGGGCAATGAGACTCTGGAATGGGTTGCTCAGAGAAGCTGAGGACCCTTCATCCCTGGAAGTGTTTCAGACCAGGCTGGATGAAGCTTTGAGCAGCCTGGGCTCATGGGAGGTGTCCCTGCAGTCCCTGCCCATGGCAGGAGGTTGGAACTGGATGAGCTTTCACATCCCTTCCAACTCAAACCATTCTGGGGTTGTTCCCTGCATGCTGCCTGAGCTGCCCAAGCCAGGAGCAAGCTGGCTCCAGGTCAAACCTGCAGCCTGGCACGAGCTGAGCAGCAAGGAGCTGTTGTTGGAATCCTATTTATGGGCAAACACAGCCTGCCTGGCTTGGGGTTTTGAACCAGAGAGTCTCCTCTGCTAGAGATGGAAAGATCTGGGGCTGATTTTAGCTGATTTTAGCTGAAGAAGCCATGGGTCAGGGCTGGCTGCTGACCCTGGGAGAAAGAACTGAGCAGAGGAGCTGCAGAGGGGACAAGGAAGGGAACAGCCTGGCTGCAGCTGAAGCAAACAGCTCCTGTGCCCCCCAGGAGGATGTCTTTGTTAGGTTGGTTTTGTGTTGCACCAAACTTGAGACATTCTGAGTGAGCAGGGGTGAAGGATTGCCTGGTCTGGGGTTTTATTTTTTGGGGGGGTTATAGTTTGGGCACTGGAGCAGCTCCCCACTCCCTGCTCTGCTCCCAGCTTCCAGCCCTGCCAAGCCTCTTGCCAGCCAGCACTGAAGAAAGAGCCAAGCAGGGCTGGCTGCCAGCAGGTCCTGGTGTGGCTGTGGAGTTGTCCTTTGCAGGCTTGGCTGAGCAGCTCCTGCCTTTTGCAGGAGGGTGGGAATGCCTCTGGTCACCTGGCAGAGATGGGGGACAGCAGGGCTGGCCCTGGGAGGGGGTAGGAAGGGAGCAGAGCCCTGGGAGGGGGTAGGAAGGGAGCAGAGCCCTGGGAGGGGGTAGGAAGGGAGCAGAGCCCTGGGAGGGGGTAGGAAGGGAGCAGAGCCCTGGGAGGGGGTAGGAAGGGAGCAGAGCCCTGGGAGGGGGTAGGAAGGGAGCAGAGCCCTGGGAGGGGGTAGGAAGGGAGCAGAGCCCTGGGAGGGGGTAGGAAGGGAGCAGAGCCCTGGGAGGGGGTAGGAAGGGAGCAGAGCCCTGGGAGGGGGTAGGAAGGGAGCAGAGCCCTGGGAGGGGGTAGGAAGGGAGCAGAGCCCTGGGAGGGGGTAGGAAGGGAGCAGAGCCCTGGGAGGGGGTAGGAAGGGAGCAGAGCCCTGGGAGGGGGTAGGAAGGGAGCAGAGCCCTGGGAGGGGGTAGGAAGGGAGCAGAGCCCTGGGAGGGGGTAGGAAGGGAGCAGAGCCCTGGGAGGGGGTAGGAAGGGAGCAGAGCCCTGGGAGGGGGTAGGNGGCCCAAGAGCTCCTATGTATAAAATAAATCAATCTAAGGATCTGGCTCCCCCAAGGCACAAAGCCCTGCTGGGTAAGTAGATGTGAGTGATGTGGAACCTAACACTTTCCCAGACACCCTAATGAATTTTCCATGTTTTCCACCATTTAGCTTCTCACTAGGCAGCATTCAAGAAAAAAAAATAATTTAAAAAAAAAATCCTCAGCTCTGACCTCAAGAAACCTCAGCAAAGCTCCCAGCCCTTCCTGCAGGGGGGCCCAGCAGCAGGATTAACCCCTCCAGGGGTGCCCTTTGGAGGTGGTCACAGAAGGGAGCTCCAAAGCTCAGCCAGGCCACCCCCCTGCAGCCAGCAGGGACCACCAGGGCAGGCTGCACAGAGCCCTCTCCAGCCTCACCTTGAGATGATGCCAAAGAGGGAGCCAGGAGCTGTGTCTGGTGTTGGTCCAGCTGAGGAGTGGCTGCAGGGGGTTGAGGTTTGCAGGTCCTGGGGGTGCAGCAAGGGTAGCAGACACCTTGCAAAGTGTCCTCCCTGCTTCAGAGGAACCAAATTGTGTCTGAATGATGCTGACAGAGCCCTGCAGGCTGCCCAGGGAGGTTGTGGAGTCTCCTTCCCTGGAGACTTTCCAAACCCACCTGGATGCATTCCAGTGTGGACTACCCTGGGTGACCCTGCTTTGGCAGAGGGGTTAGACTGGATGCTCTCTGGAGGTCCCTTCCAACCTCCAGTCTTCTGTGCTTGCTCCTTTGTGCAAGGTTCATTAAGGGCTTGATGAGGGAAAGGGACAATGGGGACAAGGTGAGAGCCCAGGGCACTGGGTCAGGCTCACCCTTTGTGTCCTGCAGAGAAACCTTTTGCCAGCTCCAGGCTGATTTCCTAAGGCAGGAGGTTGGGGCATGACACAATCACTAAAAACCAAGGCTGGGGTTTAGAGTTTGGTCTGGACAGAGATTTTTGTTGGGTTTTGTTGTTGTTGTTTTGTTTTGTTTTTTTGGCTGAGACTTTGTGAGCTCTGCTCTCAAGCAGTCTTCACCTTGCCTCCAAGAGGTCTGAGCCCAAACTCCACTCAGTTCAATAGCTGAATGCTCCAAAAAGAAAAATAAAGAGGAATCAGCCAAGCTTCAGAGATTTTTTTTTTTAAATTCTTAATTTTTCTCCCTTTCCATTTTCATTCCCAAAAGAAAACTCCAAACCTTTCTGCTCTGCCTGCCCCACAAGTAGCTTTCAGCCCTGGTTTTCAGTGTCCCCATGGAGCAGAGAGAGCTCTTAGATGCTTTGCTCTGCTGGCCAGCACAGGAATCAGCATCTGTGGCCACTCTCAGTTCTAGGAAGACCTTAGGGAGAGGCTTGATGCCTCCCACATCCCATGCTAGGCTCCAGCCTTCCCATTTCAGACCATTAAACTGGTGCTAAGCTTTATACACAGCCCCAGCACCCACAGTGTGCTGGATCCTGTGCCTGGTAGGTGGCCCATGGGAAAACACCACCCATGGAAGAACACCAAACACACATCTGGCCCTCAGGGTGCCTTTAACCATCAGCTCCCTGAGCCACTTGGGCCTCCCAGCTGTGATTTCTCCCCTGCCTTGTCCCCTCAGCACTGCTTTGCTCTGGCAGTGCCTGATCCAGCCGCAGCCTCACCTGCCCAGCACCGAAGCAGCTTTGTGGAGGGGCTGCTCCTCCCACAGATGGTTCAGTGCAGGCTGCTTCAACCAAGTCCTTTTTTTTCCAGCCTCTTTTTCTTTCCCTTTGCTTCCTTTCTCTTTCCACTGCAGCTCTAGAGGAGGCTGTGGATCAATCTGGAATGGAAAGTTCCCCTATTTATAGCTGCACCTCGGGGTGTTTCCTCTCCCAGTAGCTGTGAAGCAAAGTCTTGGGTTTGTCTTGCAGCACATTTCCGCTGGCCAGGGCTGTGGAGCTGAGTTCTCACCCAGAGGAGCATTAATTGTGGTTTGCTTCAGGCTTTGCCTTTGGTTTGGTGTTGGTTGGGTTTTTTTTTCCCTTCCCCCCCTTTTGCTCTTTTTTTTTTTCCCCCCTCTCTTTCCGTTGCGCTTCACAGAGCTGCTGCAACCCACAGGCAGAGCTCCAGCTCCAGCATGGCCACCCCTGGCACCAGGGGCACAGCCTGGCACTGCCCTGGCACGCTGCTGCTGGGCTCATTGGTGGTGCTTGTGTTGAGTGCTTTGGCTCCTCGGGAGCCCCCAGCCCCTGGCGTGTTGGCATCGGAGGCTGCGGTAGGCTGGGGGGGGTTGGAGGTTTGCTTTGCAGCTGTCATCAGGGGGCTGGAGGCAAGTGGTGAGTGGTAAGGGCTTGGGGTTTGGGTCCTGGGCAGGGCCTGGGCAGGAGGTTTTGTGTCTTGGGGAACAATGAGGCGATGACAAGCAGCAGGCAGGGTGTGGGCTGCTTGGCTGGGGATGCAGGGATCACCTGCCAGCTCCAGCTGGCTGCAGTCTGAGGGGTCCAGACCCAGCCTGGAGAAGCCCAAAGAGGTTTTCTCAGGGCTCACAGGGTCACAGAATGGTAGGGGTTGGAAAGGACCTCTGGACATCATCCAGTCCAAACCCCCCCTTGCCAGAGCAGGGTCACCCAGGGCAGGTCACCCAGGAACACAGCCAGGAGGGTCTTGAATGTCTCCAGAGAAGGAGACTCCACAACCTCTCTGGGCAGCCTGCTCCAGGCCTCCAGCACCCTCACACCAAAGGAGTTTCTCCTCATGTTGAGGAGAGGCTTGTACCTTCTTCTTCCTTGTCCTATCACTGTGAACCACCCAACAGAGCCTGGCCCCTTCACCCTGACCCCCACCCCTCAGACAGTTATAGCTGTTGATGGGATCCCCCCAGCCCATCACCTGCCCACATCCCCAGGATGGCTCCTGCCTGCCCTCCTCCCTGGACACCCTCACAGCTCCTGCTCAGGCCAGACTGCAGCCAGCAATGCCCTCCCCCGAGACCCCTGGGAAGCTCTGAGAGATCCCAGCACCAAAGCCTGGAGGAGACCTGGAGAGATCCCAGAATCCAACCCTCCTCTGCACCTGGGCACAGAGCTGGGGCCCCGGTGGGCAGGGGGCAGTGAGCAGACAGCAGGCAGCAGGCAGACTTTGCATCCTTTATTGTTCCACATGGAAAGTCAGGAATGAAAAAGGATTACACAGAGACCTGACCACACCATCAGGTACATCAGAGAAGGACATCACCACCAGCAGCAGGGAAGCACAACTGGACCACACTGCTGGCTCCCCACCAAGGCAACCACCACCCACCCCCGAGGAGCTCAGGCTGTGTTCTCCTGGAAGCCAGCACAGCAGAGAGACTCCTCCAAGCCAGGGCTTCTTCCAATGACTTCAACAGGAGCCAGACCCTCCTCTTCCTTTTCCTCTCCCTCCCTCCCCACCCTCCCCATCCCCAGTGACAAGTGCTACAGGTTAAGAAGTTGAGCTACATATTAAATACAGGGCAGAACCTTCAAGTAGGGCTGGTCTGTTACACACACACACACAAAATCATTATTTGGTATCATTAATATTTGGCTTTTTTGGGGTTTTTTATGTTTTTAATGTCCATCATAAGACATCATAAAAAAAAGAAAAAATAAAATAACCAACCAACCACTTTGGCCTTTGTTATCTCCAAAGCTCTTTGCTCTCCTCTCTTTTGAGTTGGTTTGCTGTTGGTTTTTGGTTTGATTTTTGTTTTTTGTTTTTTTTTTTTTTTTTTTTTTTTTTTTTTTTTTTTTTTTTTTTTAACCCTGCACAGACAAAGCACTAGAAGCAATTTATTAAAGAAAAGGGAATCCTTCAACATGGTTCAGGTTTATATTATTAGAACAAATAAGACACCTTCCCCCCCCAAAAAAAAAGAAAAATTAGATTTTTTTTTAATATATATAGTTAAATATTCTGTCAGCCAGACAAAAAAAGAGGGGAGGGGGTTTTACTGTACAAGCAATTGTGCATTTTTTTTGTTACCTTTAAAAACAAACAAACAAACAAACAAACAAAGCAAATCCTAGTGCAAAGCAAAAACATCTTGGCCTGTCTTGGGGACCAGGTGCAGATATTTACCCCTTCAGGTGACAATGTGGCAAGGAAACAACATCCTTGCCACTGCTTTTCAGCATCTTCTGCTTTCCAATCCACGCCAAAGAGTCTTAAATTAACCTAGGACTAATTAGTGCCTTCTTTCTTTTTGTGCTTTCCACCAAACCAAACAGGAATCCATCACCACACAGGCTGCTCTGCTCCAGTTTCAACAGCCTGGCCAGCACTGGAGAGGTGCTGGTTGGTGCTCAGCCTGGCCAGCACTGGAGAGGTGCTGGGTGGTGCTCAGCTTGGCCAGCACTGGAGGGGTGCTGGGTGGTGCTCAGCTTGGCCAGCACTGGAGGGGTGCTGGTTGGTGCTCAGCTTGGCCAGCACTAGAGTGGTGCTGGGTGGTGCTAAGGCAAGTGGAGGAGGATGGTGGGGGGGAGGAAATTGCAGTTTTGCTGGGGTAGGGCTGCTTTTTATTATTATTATTATTATTTATTATTTATTTATTAATAATTATTATTCTTACTGTTTCAAAGAGTTGTTCCTCTTGGCGCTTGCTTTAACTCAGGAGTGGTCATCCCAGCTCTCCAAGGAAGCCAGGGAGCCGTGCTCCAGCCCGGACGTGGTAGTGCAAATCGAGGACGCTCTGCACCTCCCCCAGCGCCGACAAGCTGCCAGCGGAGATTTGGGGACGGCTGCGTGGTGGCTGCAAGGCTGAAACTCAGGTCAGAGGCGGCCGGGAGGGGCAGCTCTGGGCTTCCAGGTTTCTTATTCTCATCCAAAACTGCTGGGTGAGTGGTGGTACTGGGAGCCGGGGGCTGCCTGCACCCCCTAGCTGAGGGTGTGCTCTGCAGGGCAGGGGGTACCACACTTATAGGCTCCCCAGCAGCCTGCCCACACAACCTCAGCACTGCCAGCAGGAAGGATTCCCAAATCCAGGCTGAATTCCCATGCCAGCAGAAAGCACAGCCAGCCTGTGGGATTCCCAAATCCAGGCTGAATTCCCATGCCAGCAGAAAGCACAGCCAGCCTGTGGGGACAGCCAGGTCACTAACCCAGCCCTGGAGGAGCCTCTCCAGCCATGGTCCTGTTTGAATCCTAGGATCATAAAACCACAGAATGGCTTTGAGTTGAAAGGGACCTTGGAGATCACCAAGTCCCAAGCACCCTGCCATGGGCAGGGACACCTCCCACTAGGGTTTGCAACTTGTTTAGTATCAGCTATGAGGGTGTGAGGCTCCTCCAAACGCTGTGTGATGCCACCAGCTACCAACAGGCCAGCAGCACCTCCAGTGCCCCTTCCTCAAGCTTATTTCATCTCCAGCAAGGTGTCTGGGGTCACCTGGGGGAAAGGGAGGGAGGGTGAGGGGATGGAGAACAGACCATGGTGCTTCACAACATTCCCACCACCAAGGGATTGAGCAGGAACTGCTCCTTTCTCCAAATCTCAGTTAGAGCTTTCAGAATGAACCAACCAGTCTGAGTCTTTTCTTAATCAGAAGAAGTCATCACATGTCTCTGGGTGAGAACCTGGGAGAGGATGGGGACAGGGAGGTGATGCTTGGCCACCAGCTGCATGTGTCACCACTCAGGAGAGGATGAAAGGAAGACTCAGAGTCCCTTTTGCAGCTAACGTGCTTGGAAGTGCATCTCACAAGCTCTTGGCTCGTCCTGAAGGCCTCCTGCCCTCAGCCACCACCACTGAGGCTCACTAAGAGGAGCCAAGGGTCGCAGGGGGAGGTCAGGACAAGAGAGCAGAGAGAACAAAACCAGAGCACGTCTCACACAAAGCACAAACAGAGAGGAAAAGAGGCCTGGGGGGGCTGCCAGGCGTGGGATCAGCCACAGCACTGCCTGAGAAATGATGGCAGTGACCAGAAAATGGACAATCAGACCTCTGCCAGCAGCAGCAGCAGCAAGGCATAACAACAATGACCTCACAGCTCCTGCTCACAGCACAGATGCCAGCTGAGGAGTCCCCACCAGGCTCTCGAGAGCCACAGATGGTCAGGAGCTTTGTGGTGGTCAGGAGCCCAGCACTGGTGGGGAGGGATAGAAAGGAGACAGTGATGGGGGGAAGGGTCTCTTGGTTTGTTTTGTTTCCTTTTTTTTTTTAGATTTTCTCTGTTCGGTCCTCCTGTGTTGGCTGAGAGCTGGCTTGGATGACTCCCTGGCCTCTCCTCTTCTCCAAAACACTCCGCAGAAGAAGGTTGAGCTTTCTGTAACTTCTGAATGCTTTGTGTGGGGAAGAGATGTGAGTGAGACGACTGAGAAGTGTCCTGCAAGAAACAAACATCTGATTCCAAATGTCCATTTGGGTTTTGGTTTGGTTTGGTTTTCCTCTTTTTTTTTTTTTTTCTTCTCTTCTTTTTCAGCTATATACAATCCACATCCTTAAAACATAGGGAAGGAACCACATCAAGTGACAGATTCAAGCCTGGTGGACATCCATCTTGAAATGTAAAGCAGGTCCTGGTCCATCTTCACCTGATGCCTGCCCACGCTTGCATGCAGAGGATCCTTGGTTTGCTTTTAGGGGCTGGGAGGCTTCGGTTCCACCTTTTCCCTAGGCATCATTTTGCTCCACTCACTTGTCCAAAGGAGGAGTAAGGTTAACAAGTGGCTGATTCAAGTTAGAGCTATGGGTTCCCCGTTGAGGTCCTCCTAGTAGGGCCTCCAGACCGACTCATCCATCCTGCCAGTGGTGGTCATGGCCGTGGGGGAGTTACTGTGGCTGCCATCCGCATCCACTCCGTCGCTCTGGCTGCCCAGGCTGGCGTTCATCAAGTTGTTCCCTGCCGAGGCGCTGGTGCAAGAGGAGAGCATCCTGGTGGGCGAGCGCTCGCCGCCTGCCACCATGGAGAACTGGTAGGAGCCCGAGGAGGTGCCGTAGTACAAGTGGTAGGGAGAAGGGTTGGCCTGGAAGGGTCCGCTCTGGTTCTGCGTGGAGCCGGGGTAGGGGGGCGGCAGGTAGGTGTGGTGGAAGCGGGTGGTGGCTGGCATGCTGCCCATGCTGATGCCGCCGATGCCCGTGGCAGAGGGGGAGGCGGTGTAGGGGAAGGCAGTGGACATGGCCCCGGGGTAGTGCATCCGAGGGTCGGAGAACCTGGTCTCGGTCAGCGCCGGCAGCGCGGGGAAGGAGCGCTCGAACTGCCGGGGGTCCGAGAAGGGGCTCAGGTCTGATGTGCCTGTTGGGGGCAGGGGGGGAGGAGGAAAAGGAGTGGTTAGAGCCAAGAGGGTCACAGCTCACGGGAGGTTAGGGGTTGGGAGGGACCTCTGGAGATCTTCGAGTCCAACCCTCCTGCCAGGGCAGGAGTATAGAATCCAGCACAGGTGGCAGAGGAACACATCCAGACAGGATGATGAAGGGGCTGGAACAGCTGTGCTGGGAAGAAAGGCTGAGAGCCCTGTGGGGGGTTTAGTCTGGGGAGGAGAAGGCTGAGAGGGATCTGATCAATGTCTGTAAATATCTGAGGGCTGGGTGTCAGAGTGAAGGCACCAGGCTCTGTTGGGTGGTGCCCAGTGATAGGACAAGGAACAATGGGCACAAACTGGAACCCAGGAGGCTCCTCCTCAACGTGAGGAGAAACTTCTTTATGGTGAGGGTGCTGGAGCCCTAGAGCAGGCTGCCCAGAGAGGTTGTGGAGTCTCCTTCTGTGGAGACTTTCAAGACCCACGTGGATGTGTTCCTGTGTGCCCTACCCTAGCTGGCTCTGCTCTGGCAGGGGGGGTTGGACTCAGTGATCTCCAGAGCTCCCTTCCAACCCCTACCATTCTGTGATTCTATCCTTGAGGCTTGGAGAGTTTGCCTTACAACCTGGACCACCCCCTGCCTAAAGAATTAAAGTCAGGGGGGAAAGCATCTCTTGGGTCTGCCAGGGAAGGGAGCTAGAGAACTTAAATAGAAAAATCCTAACCCCCTTTGTTTATGTTGTTCCCATTTCCTGTCCTCCAGTTTGTTGTTTCCTATCCAAGAAGGGACACGACTGTGCTGACTTCTCTTGGGGTCTATTCATCTCTGGTAGATTAAAAAAAAAAAAAACAAAACAACAAAACTCACCCCATAAACACAGGAAAAAAAAAAGAAACCAAAACTGTTTAGCCATTACATCAGCTGTGTAGTAAATAAAGGGATGCAGGCCCCAGGCAAGCAGTCCCTGGGATACTCTGTGGTGTATATACACACACACAGAGACAGAGAGGAAAAGCTGGAGTCCAGACCAGCCTGCTAAGCCTTCTTGTGGGTGGCCTCTTCGTGCTGATACCATCAGGGGATGGAGCTGATAAACACACAGCTGAAAAATCCCAAGCTAGGAGCCACAATATCCCTCTGCTTGAGCTCGCTCTGTCTTTTTCTCCTTCCAGGAGGATAGAGAGTGAGAAATTCTTCTGCTTGGAGGAGAGGAGGTTTGGGTCAGTGTGGTGGGGATGTTACCCAGCTTCCTGGGATGCCCCAATGCCTTTTTCTTGGTGGGGGGTCCTAAAACCATAGGGAGTTGCAGCCAGCTTGTAACTGGAGAGGGACCTCTGCTTGGTGCTGCTGGGCTCTGTGCTCCTGTGGGAAGCCCAGGTTAGAGATGCGAATCCACCCCAGCAGATCCTTGGAGGACCTCAAAGCTTTCCTGTGGCTCTCTCAGCTGTCCTGAGGCTGCTGCCATTTCCTGGCAGAGCCCAGCACACCTCTGGCCTTGGTGCATCTAAGACAGAAAATTGAGTTTTGCTTCTGAACTGAGCTGGTCTGGTGGTGTTAATGTGGGAAGGAAATTTCAACCCACCACAGCTCTCCAAGGAGGAGAGATGCAAAACCTCTGTCCTTGAGACCTTGAGACACCAACCTCTGGCAGTGGTTCTGCAGGAGGGCATGGCTGGAAATGCTGTGACTGCTCCTTTCTCAGCTTTTTAACACCCTGCATGAGATGAAAATCTCTACAAGGAGCATTCCTAGCCCAAAATGCTTGGCTGGTGTGCCAAGCTCAGAGCCTGGGCCAGCTGGAGGTAGCTTTCTATCTTTCCTGTTTACTCCTAAGACCTCTATTTTTCCCTTGTTAGCAGCAGAGCTCTGGGATGTCATCTGGTCTCAGTGACCTTTTTTTTGTCACGTTGGCTGAATCTTGAATTGACAAGAGAGCAAGAAAATGTGTGAGATGAGTAGGAGAACCATGCCTGCTGGGTTCAGGCCTGCATACATCCAGACAGACACGTTCAGGTGATTGCAGATGTGCTCTGCATGCAGAGGAAGGGTAGGGGTGTTTTATCTCTGTTAATTGTGATGAGGCATTTTGAACTTCTCAGGGCTGATGTTCCAGGCCCTGCAGCATTTCCCCAGGAAAAAAAAAAAAAAGATAAATAAAAAATACTTGAGTTAATCCCTTCCAGCTAACAAATGGCAAAAGGCATGCTCTGGAGGAGCAGATAGGGAGGGGATTTGATCTGAACCTTCTTTCTCATCCCGGCTGAGTCCTTCAGCCGTCGGCCGCTGCAAGGAGAAGGGGAGGGAAGGTTCCTCCCTCCCCTCCAGCCGCTTTTGCGGGCGATCGGCAGCGCCTTCCTTCCCACGCAGGCTCCACAGAGGAGAAAGGTGGGGGAGGCACCTGGTTTGTGAACGTGGCTGTGGCTTTGGTGCGAGATAAGAGAGAAGCAGCTCAAAGCTGTCCCGAACCGCACCAGCTCTGCACACACCCGCGTCTGGCTGCGGCCGAGCCCGAAAGCGGCTGCCCGGCCGCGGGGACCTCCCTCCGGCACGCCGCACGCAAGGGTAGCGTCCCTAGGCTGGCTTGGAGAGCACAACGCCGTGAAAAACGCTCACAGCTGACCAAGAAGACCTGGTTTCACAGCTCAGCCTGCTGGCAGGACGCTCTGCCCCGTCCCATCGCTCTCTACAGCTCCCTGAAGGGGGGTTGGAGCGAGGAGGGGGCAGCCTCTTCTCAAAATCACAGCAACTTTCAGGTTGGAGAAGACCCTCAGGATCACCAAGTCCAACCATTAACCCTACTCTACAAAGTTCACCCCTAAACCATATCCCCAAACACCACATCCAAATGACCTTGAGACACACCCAGGGCTGGTGACTCAACCACCTCCCTGGGCAGCTCATTCCACTGCCTGACCACTCTTGCTGGGAAAAAAAAAAATCCTGATGTCCAGTCGCAACCTACCCAGTTGTAGCTTGGTGGCAAGCAACAGGAACCACAGGAAATGGTTTCAAGCTGCACCAGGGAAAGTTCAGGCTGGATGCTAGGAAATAGTTCTTCACAGAGAGGGTTCTCAAACATTGGGATGGTCTGCCCAGGGCAGTGGTGGAGCCTGGAGGTGTTTAAGCTGTGTGTGGACCTGGTGCTTAGGGATGTGGTTTAGTGGTGACTCTTGAGTGCTGGGCCAGAGGCTGGACTGGATGAGCTTGGAGGTGTCTTTTTCTGTGATTCTGTGAAGGCCACGCTACTGCAACACTAAAACTGCTGTCAGGAGCTGAGATGTGGGGACCAGCTCTGCAAGAAGCAGCTTGACCAGAGCCTGTGGCATTAGAACCCAGTGTGAGGTAGGACCACAAGAAAAAATCCTGGCTGAGCTTGGAGAGCACAAGTGCTGCTTTCTGAATGCCTCCTCCTTAAACACAGGCAGCCTCACCACTTCAACCCAAGCAGCTGGACTGTTTCACCGTGCATTGAGAGAAATCCATCTCAAAATTCCTCCTCAGCCCTCAGAAACCCCAACCCCAGCCTGCTGCTCACTACCTTCCCCAGAGCAGATGACAATCTGCAGCCATCAGACCGCACTCCTTCCTTAGCTTTCACATGCCCATAAATAATGTTCCATAGAATGCAAATCGAAATAAAACCTTAAGTGCTCAGGGCACATTTCCCTTTTCCTCTAGAACCTACTCAAAGAGGTTTGGGGTTGGGTTTTTTGGGTTTTTTTTTTGTTGTTGGTTTATGTTTTTAAAGGGGCTACATTTTATTTGCCTCATCTTGCAATGGTTGGCAGTGGGTCCTTGGTACTAATTTACACACGAGTGTGTAAGAGTGTTAATTAAAGGCTCTGTGTGTGTGCAGCAAAACACAGAGGTGCTCTCAGGGCTGGAGATGCTCCATTTATTGATGGCAAAACAGTGGTGGGCAGTGGATGAGCTCTTCAGGAGCCAGGCTTTGAATCCCTGATCTCTGACAGAAGCTGGGCCTCAGTAAATCTGAGTGTGTGCAGGTGTGAAGCCCTTAGAGAGCAAATATCTTAGAAAGCAAAGCCCTTAGAAAGCAAAGCCCTTCGAAAGCAAAGCCCTTGGCTGTGCCTGTCCCAGGCTGCCCAGAGAGGTGGGAGCTGCCCCATCCCTGGAACCATTGCAGGTCAGGCTGTTTGGGGCTCTGAGCAACCTGCTCTAGCTGGGGA
>VXBD01003000.1:31744-45436 GCA_013399975.1 Indicator maculatus
GGAGAGGTTAGAAAAAAAAAAAAAAAAAGAGGGTGTGCTCAGCATCCTGTTCCACGCCCAGGGAGAGATTGTTCTGTATCTGATACCAGCAGCTCACAAGCTGGGTGCAAGGACTTCCTCTGCAGAGCTTGACAGAAAAAAAAAAAAGAATAAAATAACCCCAAACCAAAACACAACACACAGAGGGTGCTTGTGGCAGCATTGCCAGCAGACAGCTGGAGGCTGCCAAGCACCTTTGATGCTCGCTTGGCTGAGCCTCTTCAAACAGCCTGAGCTGCGGTGCAGACACAGCTGCAGCCCCCAGACCCACCCTGGTGACCAGGGAAGGGCTCTCCTGGGTCCTCTCCCAGCACTTTCAGTCACCCATAAGTGTGCTGGGCAACAGCCTCCTGGCCTACACAGGCAGGGAGAGCACTGAGGCTGGGAAATTCCCAGGTGTTCCCAGCTCAGTGGATCCTGCACCGCATCTCATCCTCCTCTGCAAACTCTTTAGGGTCCCTTGAAATGATCCCAGCCATTCATGGGACCTATTCTGCCCTTCTAGGGAGGACAAAGTCTCTATAGGGAATTCAAACTGGAAGAAGATAGATTGAGATTAGACTTTAGAAGGAATTTCTTCCTCATGAGGGTGGTGAGGCACTGGAACAGGTTGCCCAGAGAGGTTGTGGAGGCTCCAAGCCTGGAAGTGTTCAAAGCCAGGTTGGATGCAGCCTTGGGCAAGCTGGGCTAGCAGGAGATGTCCCTGCCCACGGCAGGGTGGGTGGAACTAGATGATCTTTAAGGTCCCTTCCAATCCCAACCTTTCTATGATTCTGTGATCCTATGATCCTCCTTCTACCATCCAGCCTAGATTTTATTTGGGGCCAGTTCATCCCCATCTCCTGTGCCAGCACTGTCCTTCAGAGCTTACATTAACTCCTCTCCCTCCCTGATGTTTACCCCCTGGATGTATTTATACAGAGAGCAATCAGCTCTGCTCCCAGTCTGCCTTTCCCTAGACTAAACAAGCCAGGCTCTCCCAGCTTCCTCTTGCACCACAGCTTCTCTCTTCCCCTCATCATCCCCAGAGCTTTGCCCACATCCCCCTGCTCTGCCCCAACTGCAGCAGGCTCAGTCCCCATCCCTCCATCCCGGGAAGCTAATGAATAAGCTAACGGTGCTAACTGGAGCGGGTGGGTGGGCTGAACTGGAAAGGCTCCCTGGATGGCAGGCACTCCCTCTGGCCTGCCTGTGCTTTGCTCTTTACCTGCATTCAAAGGGTATTAAAAAAAAAAAAAAAAAAAATTAACAAGCCCTGACTACATAAAAGGAAGTTGCTGAATTTACAACCCAGCCTGCAGCTAGACCACCTTGCCTGCCGAGCAGGTTCGGACCAGGCCAAGCCTACCATGGGAAACCCACTGCAGAGCAGCAGGCTGATAGGGGAGCTGATGGGGTGATAGGAGATAGACAGAGCTCCAGCCCTGCTCTGCTGCTCTGGGGCTGCACTGCAGCCAAGCAGCTCAGCAATGCAGGCAATGCCCTCCTGCAGCGGGACCGCAGGCTGGAGGCTCCCCAGGGGCACTCCGAGTCTGGCTGCCCAGCACAAATCCCATGTCAAAGGCAGGATGGCATCCCTAGAGCCTGGGGGGAACTCAGCTGGGCTTGGTGCAAACTCATCTGGCATCTCCCTGCTCTGCTGCTTGGTAGGAGCTGCAGAGCTCTGGCACCTGAGCTGCAGCTGGGGGACAGAGGCGGCCGCACGGCAGCGGCAAAAGCAGCGCTGGGGGCTGCTGGGGGCTGGGAGGGATGCTGTGGTTCATCTCTTTGGTGGTGAGAGGCCAAATTCATTTGAGGGACACACAGTGAGCAACAGGCAGAGGTAATTGAGAGGAGCAGCAGAGCAGTTGGAAGCGAGGCAGGGCAGGCTGAAAGCAGGCAGGAAACCCATCTCGGGCGCTCGCCTTCCTCTGAGGCTGCAGCCCAATCCCACAATGTGCTCTCTTCCCACTAATGCTTGCCTGGCTTCCTTTGGAAACAATTTAGCCTCTGCTCATGGTGAGATGTTTTTATCCATTAAGAAACGGATATTTTAAAGCAACCATAAGTCGATCTGGACGGGGATTAGGAAGCAGCAATTCAGGGGATTTGCTGGGCCCATAATTCAGGGCTCAACCTCAGAGCAGCCACGTTGCAGTTCACAAACAATAGGGCATTGGCTGCCTGTGCCAAGAGGCTTCTTAAAAGTAACCTAATACTTTAAAAATGTATGTTTAAGAAGAGAAAGAGAGAGATCTTTTTGACTTGAAGTGCAGAGGGTGAAGCCTTCTGCTGCTGGCTCCGCTGAAGACCTTGCGCTGGCCTTAAGGAGAGGATTGGGAATGGAGCTGGTTACAGCCGAGCAGCTTCCAGACCAGGAGGTCTGAAAGCTCTTCACCAGCAAAGACAACATCTCCCAAACCATTCAGCAGACACTGAGGGCTAGCAGAGGCAGGATGGAGCTTGCAAAAAGGATCCAGAGCCTTCACTGCTCTCCCCACGAAGCTGCAAGAGCGTGGAAGGAGAGGTTAAGTGCAGTCATCAGCTCCCTCTGGTACTGAGTAGATCAGATTTAAAATCACTTTGCAGTGGTGCTGGTGTACACAAGGCCCTTGCATGTTGCTGGACAATGCAGACAATTGCTTCTGAGTGGTTGAAGATGTTTCCACCCCAGTGCTGGAAGGCAGGAGCCGGCCGCGTGGGCGGTCCCCACTCTGTTGCAATGGGAGCAAAAGGCTTCAGCATGGAGCACAGCTGAGACGTGGGCAGGGGCAAAGCCCGGTGTGGACAGCTCGGGGTGGAGGGGGGAAGGCTTCTAAGACCATCCCAGATCCCCCCAGGAGGATCTGTGTGACTGTCACCATCCCACTTTTTCCTCTCCAAAGTGAGGAGGGAGGGGGGGGAGCAGCCAGAGGCTGGCAGAAGGAAACTCCTTGAACATCTTGCTTCACTTTTGAGAGCTACTTGGTGTGATTTTTGCTTTTTTGGGGATTTTTTTGTTGTTGTTTGGGTTTTTTTTTCAAGTCAGAAAGACAAAGCTCCCAAGGAAGCAGGCACGCAAGGCTCTGGCTTCGCGTGCCCCGTAATAAGGAACCATTTCAAGCCATCCTAATGACAGCTTGGTGTCTGGCTGTGGAGAGGAGATGGCAGAGCAGGGATTTCAAAACCTCATATTTTCCAGCCCTCACTGGAGAAATATCAGGCCAGATCCTCAGCAGAGGCAAACAGCCCTGCTCTACCCTGCTCTGCTGAAGCCAGCGAAGCAGCACTGCCTGACATGAGATAAGAGTCTGTCTGTCCTACCTGCCCAGCTAAGGGCCAGACTGTCATCACAGCTACACTGAGGTCAACCCAGAATTAGCCTTTTTGCATCCCAAAGCCCTGTAAGTAGGAGGGAAATCTGGCATCCAGAGGGTTGCAAATGTCCATCTGGGGGCATCCCTGTGTGGCCTGTGCTCGGTTCTGTGGCCCTGCTTTGGCAGGGGGGCTTGGACCTGGTGATCTTTGGAGGTCCCTTCCAAGCCCCAACATCCTGTGAGCCTATTTGCAGACAGGCATGGGAAGGGATTGGTTCTGCATGAGGTAAGGCAAGACTGAAGCCACTGAAATACACTGAGACTGGGCAGTGGGAAAGCAGCAGGAGAGCAGGATTTGGCCTGCTCAACCATGGTGCTGAGCAGGCTCTCCTCCCGTGCTTCCTGGCATGCCCTTCAGAAACAATCTCTTGTCTTTTACTGGGAGGGTTTTGGGTTGAGACCATCTCACCTCAGAATGATCGTTTTACATGGGGGCTATTTATAACCTCCCAGGGCTGCTTTACTGAAAGCCTTCTGCAGATGGCTGGAGGCCAGATTCTTCTGCCATCTACACCACTGCCCTTGCCATGATCTCCACAGCCTTCACTCCCAGGAAGGAAAGGTTGGGCTGGGTTAGGGCAACGGACTTCAGTTTCTCCCAGAGATCCCTGCAGTCTCCTACAGGATCACAGGATCCCAGGATGCTGGGGGTTGGAAGGGACCTCGGGAAGCTGAGTCCACCCCCCCTGCCAGATCAGGACCATAGAACCCAGCTCAGGTCACACAGGAACACATCCAGTTGGGTTTTGAAAGTCTCCAGGGAAGGAGACTCCACAACCTCTCTGTGCTGCCTGCTCCACCGCTCTGTGTTATGCACTTCAAAGCCCAAACCTCCCGTGCTGTGTCGAGGGGTTTGAGCTGTCTGAACCCTACCTCGGTGGCCAAGGCTCTTTCTGAGCACCTCAGCTCCCCAGCCTGGTTTTGCCAGAAGTGGATTAGGAAAGGTTGATGCAAACTGCTGGGTCAGCAGAGCCAAGCGGCCGAGCGCCGCCGGCACAGCCAGCGGAGGGCTGCCGGCTGCGGGTGACGGCGCAGGGGGGACCCTGCCCCTCTGCCTCTCCCCTTGGCCCCTTCTAAATCCCTGCACAGGGAGGCTGAAAACATTCAGGTTGGGAAGCAAGCAGGTAAAGAGTAGCAGGGGCCGGATGAACTCCAGCCTGCCCCCGCCCCTGCCTCCCTCCTCGCCCGTATCTCGTTGTGCTTTTTGCTAATCACCTTCTCCTGTGTGTTACCCAAGAACGTGCCAAGTGGTGAGAATTACAGCCCTGTTAACTCCTCTGTTGTTCTTGGCACGGGCCAGGCTCCACTTGCCTGGGTTAAAAATGATGATCTTTGTGAATAAGCCATATGTGTGTGTGTGTGAGAGAGAGAGAGGGGTTGGATTTTCATTATCATGATGATGATGATGGTTGTGATTGGTTATAGCCAGCCTGGTGTGTGGACAGGGCTTGAGCTCTGCAAATTACTGAGCTGCTTCTGCTCCCCAGTTCCACTGGGAAGAACCCACAAGGAATTTTTTTTTTTTTTTCAGCCAGTTCCTCCAGCTTGGGAAGGAAGGAGCCAAGAGCAGAGCGTGTACAGACTGCCTTTTTGCAGCATTCCGGGTGCTTTGGAATGGCTGGGGGTGGGGGATGGCTAATTTTGTGTGTCTCCACTCCTGCTGTCACTTGACATTTGGGGATTTGGCAGAGGCAGCAGCCTGTGGCCAGTTGCTTTTTTTTTTGGGGGGGGGGGGGTTGGGTTTTATTTCTTTTTTTTTCTCTCTTCATGTTGGGTTTGTGTCATCACCTGATTGTCTGCTCCAAATGTTGCTCCTTGGCTTTCTGACACTACAGGGGACTGAGCTAATTTGAAATACTCAGCTTAGTATTTTTTTTCCCTCCTTCCCCCCAAGAGCCTCTTTCTTTATTATGCAGCCAATGGGATGAGCCTATTTTTTTCTTCCCCTCTCTCCTTCTTTCTTCTTTCAAACCAAAGTCAAATATCATCCTCCCCCCAACCCTTATGCACCCAATGGGATGAGCCTAAAAATCTCTTTCCCCCCTCCTTTCTCTCCCTCTTGCTTCTTTCAAACCAAAAGCAAATGATCATCCTTCCCCCAACCCTTACGCAGCCAATGGGATGAGCCTAGAAAACCATTTTTCTCTCTCTCCCTTTTGCCATTTCAAACCAAAATCAAATGATAATCCTCCCCCCCCCCTTATGCAGCCAATGGGATGAGCCTAGAAAACTTCATCCCCCCTTTCCCTCTTGCTTCTTTCAAACCAAAATCAAATGATAATCCTCCCTCCAACCCTGATGCAGCCAATGGGATGAGCCTAAAAATCTCTTTTCCCTCATCCATTCTCTCCCTTCAAACCAAAATCAAATGATCATCCTCTCCCCCCCCTTATGTAGCCAATGGGATGAGCATAGAAAACCTCCCCCNNNNAAAAAGCTTGGGTTCCTTCTCATAAAGCCTGCTAATGTCAATGAAAATTCCAAGCATAAGGATTTGCATTTCAATGAGAAATAAATTAAATTTTCACTGTAATTTGAGGTTGGGAGGAGCAGGGGCAGCTTTTAACGTTTGGGTAACGTTTTCCAACATGTTTTTGGTTGGGATTTGGTTTGGGGTTTCTTTTTTTGGGTGGTTTTTTTTTTTTTTGGGGGGGGGGGGGCCTCAGACACCTTCCCTGCCAATGGCACTGAGGGTTTCCCAACATCACTTCTGCAAATGCAACACAAAGGCTCTTTGGAACCTTTCAGATGAAACCATCCAAAGGAGGGCAACTTTTCAGCAGAA
Organism: Indicator maculatus; assembly: GCA_013399975.1. NCBI lineage: Eukaryota > Metazoa > Chordata > Aves > Piciformes > Indicatoridae > Indicator > Indicator maculatus. The sequence continues at coordinate 37,904 of VXBD01003000.1, forward strand.
CTCAAAACACAAAGAGCTTAAAATCCTTGCCCTTAAATCCTCATTTAAGGTCTCTGCTGATTTGCAAAAGGAAAATACCAGCAAGGTGAAAAACGCATGGAAGAGGAGCAGGTCTCAGGACTCTCTCCATACAGCCTGGGTGTGCTAAGAAGTGCACAAAGCCAGGAGCACCAAGGCTGGGGAGGGACTTTTGACAAGGACAAGAGGACCACAGGATCATATTAGGGGTTGGAAGGGACCTCCAGAGATCATCGAGTCCAACCCAAATAGAGACCATTCCCCAAGAGGGAAGGGATTGAAGCTGGAAGAGGGCAGACTGAGACTGGACATAAGGAAGAAATTCTTGCAGTGAGGGTGGGGAGACACCGGAGCAGGCTGCCCAGGGAGGTTGTGGATGTCCCCTCCCTGGAGGTGTTCAAGGCCAGGCTGGATGAGGCCCTGAGCAACCTGGGCTGGTGGAGGTGTCCCTGCCTATGGCAGGGGGTTGGAACTGGATGAGCTTTGAGGTCCCTTCCAGCCCATTCTATAATTTCCCAGTACAATGCTCAGTTTGGGGCTGAAATTCAGGAGCATGGCAATGAGCAGACTGACCCTTCTTGGGTAACTCTGGTGGCAATTCCTACCTCTCTCCTGGCAAGAAACAGGGATGCAGACTCCCAGGGCATGCCTGAGGGCTCAGCTATGCTGATGGCAGACATGGGAAGAGCAGAGGCTGGGGGGTGTGCACGCGTGTGCCTGTGCAGGTGTGCATGCATGTGGGGAATTATGCTGGAACTGGGTGATGGATCAGCAGACTTGGCATAAACACAGTGCAACAAGATAAGAACCCTTTGGATTAGCATGCAAAGTGCAATACACCCTTTGGAGGTGATGCTTAACTGTCTACACCTTCGTGTCAAAGAAGCTCCTGGATTCAAAGCGCTTTGAATCTCCCTCATGTTCCTGTTTGTGACTGCTCAGCTTCTCCTAGGAGCTCATATCCGTGGCTCTGTGATTCTGCCTCGTGGTGCACAGAGCACAGTCACCTGGGTTTATGATTCAGCAGCCACCTGCTGATTTAAAGGGTGCAAAAAAACTTCCAGCATCAAGGAACCCAACCAAACCCTTCCCTGGCTTGACCCCAGGCTGGGCTCCTTACCCAGGGCAGAGCTGGACTCCAGCCCAGCTCCACTCCCTGTCTGGCCGTGTCAGGGGCACGAGGGTTTGGGGTGTGATGCCAGGCTGGGGCACCAAGCCAGTTACCTTGTATTGGAGTTTGAGCCTGGGACCCAAAGTGGCTTGGGGTGCTGAGGGATCCGCGGGGGTTGGGCGTTGTTGGGGTGACCCTCATGGACTGGCGCAGCCGTTCCAGCTCCCCGTAGCGGTCGGTGAAGGGCTTGGCTTGGTCTTCAAGCTTTTGTCTGTGCCCTGGAACGTGATAAGAGAGTCTGATATCTTATCAGTTAGCCTTTGGCTACAGCAGCCTGCTTACACACAGAGGCACAGGAGGCTCCATCTCTGTGGGCTGCTATCGCTCGCACAGGGGGGGAAGTGTGGCAGCCCTGGTGGGGAGCAGCTCCCCGTGGGGGGCTTTGCAGGGCACACACGTGTGGGGAGAGCTCAGGGTTGAGGCCAGCAAAGCCTTCTGAAGAAGGGGACACAGACTGACCCACGCAGGAGGCCTCAGATCATCTGACAAGTCAGTGTCTGAGCAAGGAGCAGGATGTGGGTGCCAGGGTCAGGGTGCCCTGTGCTGTGCCCAAGCAGCCAGCCCTCACCAGCCCTCACTCACTGCAGGCAAGGAGGGAGGACCTGTGCAAGGCAGGAGAGCTCCTGGCAGGGTGGTGATTGTGGAACCAGCAAAGGAACTGATGGATTTTAGGTATTTGCTGAGTGCATGGAGAACAAACTCTTGTCCCACTCCAGCCCTCTCCCCAGCTCTGCTCAACCAACTGGCTCAGACCCAAGCAGGGTTGGAGAAAGCACAGGAGGCAGGCTGGGAGCAGCCTGCCCTGGTACCACACCTTGGCCATCTCACTTTGCTTCTTTCTGTTCCTCTTTTCCTAGCTGCGAAATGGGGAGGGAGACTCTTCACCTCCCTCCCCCAGGCAGGGCAGCAGCTAATGAGCATTTGTAAAGCACTCCCACAGCTCCTTAGGTAGCAGCTGCTGGCACAGGGCAATAATTATTAAATTTATGCTAATTGTCCCCAGGCAAGAGGCTCATGAAATGCACTTGATACATAACTTTCGCATTTTACTATATTAATCATCACCAAACTGCTTCACTCTCCCTGGGCCAGCTTCCAGTCTCAGTTACACCCGCACAAAGCTGGAGGGACTCCAGGGAAGCCAGAGCTGCTTTGCTTTTACATCAGTCCCAGGTTCTAGACCTTGGATTCTCCTTGGCTCTTTACCTGCCACAGCCAGACAGCCGTGCAGCACCTCCAGCTCTTTGCACCTGCCATGAAAGGACCTTCCCAAAGTGGCCTTATCCCGGCGCGATCGGCAGCGGAGCTCGGGGGCACTGGAGGTGTGCAGGCATGCCAGGGAGGCAGGAGAGGAGCTGGGAAGAAACCCTTCTGCAGCTCTTCTGAGAGCTGGGCTTTATCAGATCCAGCCCCATGGCCTAAAGCCACCAAGTCAAGCTCAGTCCTTGGTGGCTTTTCAGAAGCGAAGCAAAGCGGTGAGAAGGTGAAAACTGCCAGCAGCCTCCTGCTCCGCTCCCCTCACCCCTCACAGCTGCTTACTGTGAGCTGGGTGTCAGTTTATAGCAAAGTCACAGAAAGTCCCCAGACTTCCCCCTCTTTAAATCTGATGTCTGCTCTCTGCTGATCTCCAGCTTGCTTGGCTCCTCGTGCTCAGGCTGCACTCGCCAGGCTGGCTGTGGAGATGCTGGATGGGAGAGGAGAGCATCGACTCCAGAGCAGATCCACACTCCCAGCTGAGCTCCCTGCCATGGCAGCTCTCCATGGGTATCCCAACAACAAACCACCCCCAGCCATAGCTTTTTTGAGGGGCTTTGACCCTCTCCTGGGAGCTCCACATCCAAATGAGCTCCACCAGCCCCCCTCAAACTCCACAATCCTCAGGGTCCCAGGCACACGAAAGCCCAAACCAAACACAAACCTGCTGACACCAGAGAGCAAAACTTGCTCCAGACAAACTCCCAGCAGAAAGCAAAAACCCTCCAGTGCTTTGAAAACACATTCTCCCCTCTGTGTGAAGTAAACCAAGGAAACCTCAAATCAACACCAGAAAAATCTCTCTTCTGATCTCTGTGCATCCCTAGACCTGGGGCATCTCTGTGTTATCTGAGTGCCTTTGCATCCGTCACATGAGGCTTGTGCTTTCCCCAAGGGGCAAAGTGTGCAGTGAGGTGTCCTGTTTGGCTCCACCTTTTAGTACTTCAGTTTACTTTTGAGTACAGAAGAAGAAGAAGAAGAAAAAAAAGTTTCACCTTTTTCTTCCCCTCCCTTTAACCATTTCTCAGAGGCAGAGCTTAGCAGAGAAGCCTTTAAAAAGGACTTCAATTTCCAGCAAGAAGTTGAATGGAAATTAAATTCTCTGCCTCTATCTCAGTGGCAACTCTATCCTGTGGTAGTATCTGGCATGTGACAGAGAAAATCCTGAAAAAACAGATCAAGTGAGCTCTGTGCTGATAATGGTTTTAAAGATTATTCAGCTGTGCAGCTCAACCCAGGGCTCCATGTGGCTCCATCATGCTGCACTGAGGGTGCTCAGCTCCCTGCCCTGTCTGGATGTGGGCACAGCCCCATGGGGTTTGTAAGCCTCAAGGGCTGTACCCACACCTTCTAAGAGGGGCTGGTTTGTGGGGAGACCCAGCAGCCACCTGCAACCCCCCTCTCCAAAACCTGAAACTCTCCTGATAAATGGAAAGCAGAGGATGCAAATGTGAGCTAAGGCAGGAGCTCATTTGGGAATGAAAGCCCAGAGGGGAACTGTGGAAGGACCATGACCCTTCCCAGCTCTCCTAGACCCTCCCTGGTTTGTATCCCACCCCCACCTGCATGGGTGGGACCTGGCAGCACAAAACTGCATGGAACAAGGCAGTGAATGAGTTAAATCCCCACAAATTCATGCTGCCAACCCATCTGGATTGAAAGCCCAGAGGAGAGCTGTGGAAGGACCATGAACCTCCCCAGCTCTCCCAGACCCTCCCTGGTTTGTATCCCACCCCCACCTGCATGGGTGGGACCTGGCAGCACGAAACTGCATGGAGCAAGGCAGTGAATGAGTTAAAAAGCCACCGCTCCGGCCTGCCAACCCTCTCTGGTACAGGCTGTCTCCCCAGGACTTCCTGCCACTTGTCACTTGGGGCTGGGGACGTCAGCCTCTGTCACGCAAGAGAGGCTCGCTGGTAGTGGCTTTCTTTCATCAGAACAACCTCAACTTTTTAATTTCTGCAGTGGTTGGCTTCATTAAAAGCCCTTCCCCAGCTACCCACAGCTGTCACAGAGAGGAAACCAATGCCATCAAGTGAACAATGGCTCATACCTTGCAGAAGAGGAAGGTGGTTTCTAAGCTTCACCCAGGGACTGACTCAAAGCCTCCCGAAGCCAGTGGGTGGATTTTCAATCGACTTCAAACAGCTCCAAGACCTCATCCCAAGAAAACTGTCTGCAAAGTCTTAACCACCCTGACCTGGCCATTTTCACAGAATCAGTCAGGGTTGGAAGGGACCACAAGGCTCATCCAGTTCCAACCCCCCAGCCCTGGGCAGGGACACCTCATAACAGATCAGGTTGCTCAGAGCCACATCCAGCCTGGCCTTAAAAACTTCCAGGGGTGGGACACGAAACCTGCTGTTGGGCTGGAGGTTTGTGCACTGCATTTCCAGCTGTGCCAGCACTGCCCTGCAGGTTAGTATTTATGGAAACCTTTGGTCCTTGGTGCTATAAGTGATGGCAGCCTCTGGCCTTAGGCACTTGGTGTCAACAGAACAAGGGTTCCAGAGCTGGCTCAGGTTCCTGAAGGGTTTCAGCCTGGTATTGAACACGACACGGAGTAAACATTGACAGATCACCTTCCATCCTGATGTGGTAACAAGATCCCTATCAGCATATCAAACAAACCATCCCATTGAACACTTCCCAGCTGGAAGACTGGATGTGAACTTGACACTCCAGGCCACTAATAAGAAGCACGCTGGAAGTTCTGGGTGTTTCCTTGGAATGCAGACAGCGGAGCAGTGTGTGCTGCTCTGCAGCTCAGGCCCTCCAAGCTGGGAGCTGCAAACATGCCTTCTGCATTAAAACATTTCAGAGGCCAGACAGGCTCTGCTCCTCCTTCTAGAAGCATGCAACCTGAGGTAGCTTCTGCAAGTGGGGTGTGGGTGAGGTTTCTGAGCAGTGGAGGGGGTGCCCATGGTGCCCACCAAAAGCAGTTTGCTTCCCCACATCACTGAGATGCAGAACATGAAGCTGGCCAAAGGTAGCAATGGGCTCCAGGAACTTCCTGGCTTGAGTGATGCCAACAGCCCAGAGCTGGCAGATTTGACCTGAAACAAACACTGCCTGGGGGTCCTGCTCCTCTGATCTGTGTTTAGCTGCAGATGGGGTCCCAGTCAAGAGGGACAAGGAGCTGCACAGCCTCAGTGGCTCCGGATTTGGGTGTCACGTTTGTCCCCAGCCCCTGCCAGAGCCCTGTGCTACCAGAGCACAGGAGAGCAGCTGGTGGGAAGTGGCTTGGCCCTCCCCAGGCACCTTGCTGTGAAATGCTGGCAGCAAGCTGGAGCAGAGGAAACGTGGAGTGCTCCAGCTGGGGGGGGATGCTCAGCTGCACACACATTTGCAGATCATTTCCTTAGCTCCACTGAGGAGGAGACAAGAACCAGGAGATGTGGGTTGGGGCAGCAGCTCGAGCAGAGCCATCAGCAGCCCTGGAGGCCCACGCTTGGCCAGCTTCAAAGCAAGGCTCCAAGCATCCCACCCCAAGCCCCCACTGCCCTCCACCAAAGGCTCTGCTCTGTTATTCACAGCCAGACTCCACAGCCTGGCCAAGGAGGAGCTGGTGAGGAGCAGCCTGAGCTGCCATGCTGCACACAACCCAGGGGCTTAGTCTCTACACGTCCATGAGAATGGACCACAAGAAAGCAATCAGCAGTGGCTAAAGCTCTGTCTCTGTGCGTCAAACACCTTTCAGATCCCTCTTGTAGCCCTCAAAATAGGTACTTCAGAGACACACCAATGCTCTACAGAGGCTGGAATTTCTTTCCCAGTCTGAGCCTTGGCTAGACTATCAAGTCCCAGCATGTGCTCCAGGAACAAGCCCCATGTGAAACTCCTGTGCTCTGGGAACAGCAGGGCCTGTCCCTGGCAGGAGATGTTGGGGTGGTTTCAGCCTTGCACTCCTGCAGCACAAGACTTGAACATCCCTCAGGTTTTTCCCCTGGAATCCCACCTCTGGCTTCAGATTCACCATGGGAAATTCCCAGCCAAGAAGGAATTGGTGGAGCCCCACACCCAGCAGGAGAGAGAGGGGAGGACAGCATGGAGATGGGAACTGGGCTGCCCTCAGTGCCAGGAGCTTGAAGGGACTGAGGGCACAGCTTGAGTACTGGGTGCCACAGGATAGGAAAGACATTGAGGTGCTGGAGGGTGCCCAGAGAAGAGCAGAGAGGGTGGTGAGGGGTCTGAGGACATCACATGAGGAGCAGCTGAGGGAGCTGGGGGTGTGTAGTCTGCAGAAAAGGAGGCTGAGGGGAGACCTCATTGCTCTCTGCAGCTCCCTGAGAGGAGGCTGGAGTGAGGCTGGGGCTGGAGTCTTCTCCCAGGTACCCAGCAACAGAACAAGAGGAATGGGTTTGAGTTGCATCAGGGAAGGGTAGGGTTGGATACCAGGAAGAATTTCTTCCCTGCAAGAGTAGTCAAGGATTGGAACAGGCTGCCCAGGGAGGTGGTGGAGTCCCCATCCCTGGAGGTGTTCAAGAAAGCTGTGGCCATGGCACCTGGGGCCATGGTTTGGTGTCTGTGGTCACTGGGTCCTGGTTGAACTCAATCACCTTAAAGACCTTTCCCAACCTTAACAGATCTGTGACGTCTCCACAGAGGGTGATGGAGACATCCACCGAGCTCTGGCGAGCAGCAGCAGCCAGCAAGTGCCAGCACTGCTCCAGGCCACTGCCAAAAACCCAAGCTGAGGAGTTGCGAGGAGGAAGGCGCTGGGAAGGAGCTGCCCAGGAGGGTCCAGCACAGATAACTCATTCTTCATGTGTTTGAAGTGGGGCTGCTTACGCCATTGGGAAGCAGAATCAGTCACAGCCAGGCTTTGCTTTGGTTTCCTCGGGCTTTCATGAGACACTGCTGCTACTGTCTTCCTCCAGCTTGGAGAGGAGGAGGAGGAGGAGCAGGAGTGTGTCGCAATGCACTGGGCTCGCATGTCCTGGCAGAGGCTTTACTCCAACAACCAAAGGAAAATAATATTTGATGGGGTGAGGGAAGAGAATTATTCAAAGGGATGGGGGGAGAGAATTATTTAAAGGGATGAGGGAAGAGAATTATTTAAAGGGGTAAGGGAAGAGAATTTTTTAAGG
>VXBD01003000.1:45569-65878 GCA_013399975.1 Indicator maculatus
AAAAAAAAAGGAAAAAGAAGAAAAAAAGGCAAAAAAATGAGAGAGAGAGAGAGGGAGGAAAAAAGGCTGCTAATTTGGAAAGCTTCTTTAGCTGGTGGTGGTCTGAGCTGAATTGGCTGCCTCTAAAAGGATGAAAATAAATATCCCTCTTTTTTTTTCCTTTCTTGTTTTTTTTTTTTTTAGGAAATAGGCTGGCTCCTGGCCAGCTGGCAGGAAGCTCAGAGATATGTTGCATTTACAGTAGGGTTTTTACTGTCTGAAGCTCCAGCAGCAGTGATGTTGGCTCTAGGCAGCCTGGTATTGATTAGTTAGCTTTGCAAGCCCCTAACCTCCTCTCACTTATGGGTTAGAGTCCCTCCACTTTGCCTCTCTCCCTGCAATGGGAGGCCTGGCAAGTGGGGCAGCTGCTGAGAAATCCTTAGGTGGCCTTTTCCACTACACTTGGAGACCCCAAGATTTTATTTGATGGCCTTTAATTACACAGGGAGACCCCCAAAATTTATTTGATGGCCTTTAATTACACAGGAAGACCCCCAAAATTTATTTGGTGGCCTTTAATTACACAGGGAGACCCCCAAAATTTATTTGGTGGCCTCTTATTACACTGGGAGACCTCCAAAGTTTATCTGGTGGCTTTTAATTACACTGGGAGACCCCAAGATTTTATTTGGTGGCCTTTCACTGCACTAGGAGATCCCCAGATTTATTTGGTGGCCTTTTATTTCACTGGGAGACCCCCAGATTTTATTTGGTGGCTTTTAATTACACTGGGACCCTCCCCCAAAATTCTTTTGGTGGCCTTTAGTTGGAGCACTTTAGAGCAGAGGGAGATCTGGGGAGTGGAATTCTCAGCAACAGACCGGGTCAAATCCATCAGGTTTCAGCACTTAGCTCACTTGTGCCTGGCTGAAAACATCCCCAGGAGTTCTTTCCTGCCCCTTCCCATCCTTAAGGACCTCTGAAAAGGAGACTGTGAGAGTGCAGAGTGATGGAGGTGGGGGTGCAAAAAGTTTTGATTTGCAGAGATGGAAATTTCTCACCCTCCCTCCCCTCCTCCCCCCCACTGCATGTCACAAAGCAGCAGCTGAGTGCAGAGCTGTGGGGGCTGCAGCATCTTGCAGGAGGGTGCAGACCCCTCCAGCACTGCTGACTGCTCTGCAGCTGCTCCCATCTCCAGCAAGGCCAAATTCCTCGAGGGGCTGTGCCCCACTGCTCATGGACTCAGGCAAAACCCCTGAGTTAAAGAGCTCAGAGCTGGGTGCTGGGGAGGAAGCAAGACACCTCTCCAGTCCCTCCAGCTGGTATTGCCTCAGCCAGGCCTGAGAGCAGAGATTCAGCTGCAGATATTTGTTGTCACCACACAGATCAGTGGAGTGATGCCAGTTCAGTGCCTGCTGTCTAACAACCTGAGCTGGGGCCTGTGTGGTACCAGCAGAGCTGGTTTTCCCCCCACTTAATAACCTGTTCCATTAGGGCAAGCACATCACATTCCTTTGGGTGACTTTGGCTGAGGATGCTCTGCCCAGGATGGGAAGGACCAGCTGCTGGGTTCAGACCTGTGCAGGGAATGTGCCATGGTGCAGCTAATGGAGGTGAGATGTTTGATGCTGCAGGGCAGGGTGGCAGCTGGCTGGGTGTAACAGCTTCTGCCAGCTGGTCCTGTGCCCTTGGTGGCATAGCCTGGATCGAGCTGGATGGGACCTTCAAGGTCATCTAGTTCCAAACCCCNCCAAGGTCTGAGGGTGCTGAGCACCGGCTTTCCCCTTTGCCCTAGGACAGAGCTGGAGCTGAGCCCTGGCATTAGCATGCTAATATCCCCCGAATCCCGGGACTGAGCTCCAAGCTCCATCTCGGGAGCCTGTGTCAGATAATCCCAGCTCCTGCCGGGCTCTGCCAGCACACACAGCCAGCGCCAGAAGCGGGAGCCCCAGAGCCGTGCTACCTGCACAGCACCATCAGTCCCCTCTGCAACGCTGCTGCTGCAAAGCCAAACCCAGCAGAGCTGTGCCCAGGCTGGCCACAGCCGAGGGGACCGAGCTTTGGGGCACCGAGCGGAGGGGGACCGAGCTCAGGGGACAGAGCTGAAGGGGCACAGCTCAGGGGACAGAGCTCGGGACAGAGCTGAAGAAGGGAACAGAGCTCAGGGGACAGAGCTGAAGGGGACAGAGCTGAAGGGGACAGAGCTGAAGGGGACAGAGCTGGGCTCCCTGGCTCTGGCCAGCACAGGGCTGCTGAGCTGCTCCCTGCTCCCAGATGTGGGTTTTGGGATGTTCTCAGCTGACAACCTCCATGCAAGGAGGCACAGCAGCGTGGAGCTGGGCTGCTCAGCACCTTCAGGGGACAGGCTGAGGGAGTTGGGGTTGTTGAGCCTGCAGAAGAAAAGGCTCCAGGGAGACCTTGGAGCAGCCTTCCAGTACCTGAAGGGAGCTACAAGAAGCTTGGGGAGGGACAGGTTTAGAGGGTCCTGTAGTGATAAGACAAGGGGCAATGGTTTGAAACTGGAGCAGGGCAGATTTAGGTTGGACATGAGGAAGAAGTTCTTTGCTATGAGGGTGGTGAGACCCTGGAACAGGTTGCTCAGAGAGGTGGTGGAGGGCCCAACCCCTGGGCACATGATGAGGCCCTGAGCAACCTGAACTAGTTCAAGAAGTCCCTGCACACTTTAGGAGGGGGGTGTGTGGACAAGGGTCCCTTCCAACCCAATAATTCTCACTGCCATCATCCTCAGAGGCCAGGACAGGCATCAGGGATGCTTTCTGCTACTGGGTCCCTCCTCTTCCTCCCTTCTCCCACTGCTGTGCTCAGATTCAGTGGGCAGAGGCAGATGCCAGAATGCCAGGTCATGTCTGAGCCCCTTCCGCTGCAGGATGCGATTTCTCTGGGGCTGGCTGCAGGGCAGGTGCCTGAGCTCCAGCAGCGGAAGAGAAGGGTCCTCAGAACTGAATTTCATCTCACTCTGAGTCAAATCCTCTTCCTCCCTCTGCCACATCATTAAAGTGATTGGTTGGGCTGATAAGGCCTTTCGAGGGGGAGAAATGAGACGTGTCCTGCCCTGACATCTGATGTGATCTTGTGGTTTGGGTTGGTAGTTCTGGTCCTGTAGCTGTTGTCTTCCCTGAAATGAAACTCACCTTGCAGCAAGGACTCTTTTTTTTTTTTTCCCCTCTCTCTCTCTCTTTTTTTTCCCCCAGTCTGTGATCCTTCTCACTGCCCTCCTGAGCTCCCAAATCCTGCCTGAGGGCAGGATGCAAACCCATGGCCTTGAGCACAGTCAAGCAACCTTTGTCCCCTCTGTGCCATCCCCAGGGAATCATCACAGAACAGCTTAGAGTTAGAGGGGAACATAAAGAGCATCCAGTTCCAACCCCCTGCCATGGGCAGGGACACCTCCCACCAGCCCAGGTTGCTCCAAGCCTCATCCAGCCTGGTCTTAAATGCTCTGCAACCCCCCAGCACCCAGATGTCCACTGGGGTGTCCCCATGCTGGGGGTGCTGAGCAGGTCACACACCTGGCTGGGGATATTGCTCAGCTCAACCCAACTCAAGCCACAGAAACCCAGTGCTGGGCTGTTCTTCTCCCCAAAGGATTTTCATCCACCCAGCTCAGAGCTGAGTCCTGACTCCCCCTGGCCTTGCCCTGGCAGGATTGAACCCCGAAGGGGTTAAGTGGATAGCAGAGCCTATAAGAAATGAGAGGAGGAGGTAGTTGAAGATAATTGCTGTGCATGCATGTATCAACAGCAGCCCCAACTGCCTCTGCAGCAAAACAATGCCCTGGACGGTCTCAGCAGATACCAAAGGGTGCAAATTTCCACCCCCCCGGGGTCAAAACACATCAGCGACCAGAATGCAAACAGAGACAGCCTCCTGCTCAGCAAGCACCGATCTGCAAGGGCTCCAGCACCAAGTGGGCAGCCCCAAGCCAGCCTCTCCTCATCCCTCCACACCCCAGCGCTGGCTGCTGCCCCACAACCTCCTCCAGGCTCCAAAGCCTCATCCTTTGCCTCCTGCACAGTCACTTGCTACAAAGATCCCAATTCCTGGGGTGTTAGGGAGGTGTTCAGGGGATCTAGGAGCTGGAGGGTGAGAGCTGCCAGGTGGGACACGCAGGGATGGCTCCAGTGTTGTGCCATCTTCTCATCCCCTCACCCTGGCAAGCATTTACTGTTCCTTTGCCTCCATCTAAAGAGCAAACAGGACAGGAAAGGGTGGGATGGAGCTGAATGGGCTCAGTGCAGGAGGCTCTCAGACACCATTCACACAAGTGTCCCAGGCAGGCACTGAGAACCTCAGCAGCAGCTGGAGGGACAGCAGAGCAAACAGCAATAAAAGTAAAATATTAAAGCACTGAGGATTTTCCATGCCTGCCTTGTTTCAGGACACCCCAAAATCCCTACAACAGATCCACAGCTCTTTTGCTTCTCCAGATAGGGCCCCCCCTGTGGGGCTGGATCCCTGAGGAGAGAAACAAAGACCACCAGCTCCAGAGGAGCTCAGACTGGCAAACCTGGAGGCTGGAGCATGGTCAGGATTAGCCTGGAGTCCCTCAGCAGTGTCATACTCCCTCCTGTGCCCAAGAACCACCACAAGAAAGCATCACAGTGGGTTTGAACACAAGGAAATGGCCTCAAGTTGCACCAGGGGAGGTTTAGGTTAGAGATTAGGAAATTTTTCTTTGCTGCAAGAGTGGTCAGGGATTGGCACAGGCTGCCCAGGGAGGTGGTGGAGTCCCCATCCCTGGAGGGGTTCAAGAAACCTGTGGCCATGGCACCTGGGGCCATGGTTTGATGGCCATGGGGGTCTCAGGTTGGACTTGATGATCTTGGAGGTGTTTTCCAACCCAAACAATTCTGTGATTCTAAGAGCAACGCTGAAGTTCCAAGGTGATTGTGTGGAGCCCTCAGGGTCTCTTTAAACATCCATCTGGAGTGGCTGCAGGGTGTGCAGGGCTGAGAGCTAATAGGGAAGTGAGAAAGTGGCACTCAGGATTTCCTCCTCTTCCTCCCCAGGGATGAGGACAGGTCTCAAGAAGTGGGAAACAGCTTATTTTAAACAGCACCTTTGAAATGAGAGCAAATTAGAGCAACTCTACAGCAGCAAACAACTACCCAGGAAGTGGTGAGGTCATTTATTTCTTTAAATGACTTTGTTGGTTTGATTGATTTAATTTTTTTGGGTTTTTTTTTCCTGTAATTTTCTTTCTTTTTTTTTTTTCTTTTTTTCCCTTTTCTTTTTTTTTTTTTTTTTTCCCCCCACTCCTCTAATTCCAGAGCAAACTGGGAGCTGTCTGTGTATTTATATCTAGCTAAGGACAAGCAAGGGAACAAACCAAAACACCCTACTAATACCCAAATCTAGCTCCCCACAGGAGCACCTCAGCACTCAGCCTGCTTTTAATTACAGAAGCTTCAGCAGCTGAAGCTTTGCACATCCCCACAAGGAAGCATTTTGGCCAAGATAAAGATCTGGAGTTGGACAATGCTGGCACTACACAGCCCCTGTCTTAGGTCTCCATTTGAGCTCCTGAGCAGCTCAAGACCCTCTAATAATTGATAATCTCTTCTCCAAGCGTTTGCCAAGGCTCTAGCAGATCTCCCAGGGCACAGCAGATGTAGGCTGGCACTGCCCTGGGCACATTGCAGGATGTGGGGTCCCAAAATTTCCCACAGGGATATGGCAGCAGGGCATCATTCTGCTCTTGCTCCTCTTTGGCTCCCATCCCACAACCCCAGCCAACTGCCCCACTCCTTTTTCTTCCTCCTCAGCTAGTTCAGGCTGTCCCTCACTGCCCCACACCCATCTCCACCACTCAGTAGATCCCAGTTCCCCCAGATCCCAGGCATGGGAGAGCTGCAGATCTGATTTCACCAACTGGCTTCATGAAGCTGGCACCCCAGGGGACCACAAACCTCCCTGCAGCGCTCCCAAGTCCCACAGAGCTCTTCCAGGTCCTCATCTCCTCTCAAAGCTGCTTTGCATCATAACAAAACCATGAGGCAACCTTTCTCCCCCCCGCCGTGGAGGAATGGTGGGGAGGGCTTACAGAAATCCCTCCTCAGGACAGGTCCACACAACAAAGCATCCTGAGACCATTTGGCCAAAATCCTCCCCGGGCTGGGCAGCAAGCAGCAGCCTTGCTGTGGGGCTCCTGGCATCAGCCTGGCACCCCAAGAGCAGCTCTGCCTTTTCCCAGCAACTTCCCTGCCACGAAAGGAAGCTGGGATGGGATGGATGAAGGAATTCACAGGAATGTTTCTGCTACATCTTTCTCTCTTTACTTTTTTTCCCCCATCTGAAGCTGTGCAAAGGAGGGAAGCCCAAACGGCTGCTCCTTGCTACAAGCAATGCCCAAGGAGTCAGAAACCTCGCCAGAAACCATTGCTGCTCCCCGAGCCGTCCCGACCCAGAGGTCAGCAAGCAAGCAGCCAACTCCACAAGCTGTTAACCACTGCTTTGTGCCTTTGTGATGGCATTTGAGCCATCAGGACACCGGGATACCGCCGCGGGAATCGCCAGCTGCCGGAGCCCAGGAAAACCAAACAGCACCACGGGGAACCCCCCGCGGCTGAGACCCTCCCAGCGTGAGCCCTGCTGCCAGGGAGCACCAAGGAGCTGAGTCAGCCCCCAGGACTCCCCCAGCCATGGCACAGCCTCAGCTTAGGGCAAGCTTCAAACGAACCTTCCAACAAACACATCCCACCGTGCCTGGCACCTGGGGGAGGGAGCAGAGCTGGTTTGGGGGTCAAGGCTGGTGCCCAGTAGAGAGAGTGGCTGGGGAGGGATCAACTCCACACCTGCAACCACCTGAATTAAAGCACTGAAGCTTCCCAGGGGGATTGACCTGCCATGGGCTCCAAGTGCTCAGCCTCTCACTCCCCTGCCCAAGATCTGTAGGTCAAGCTGGGAAGGATGAGAGGCTCACAGTGGGGCAGCACCACCCCAGAGGGGGTGCTTGGTGATTTCTGGTTAACTTCACACTGGGGACTCTGCAGAGCTTATTCTGGTTAACAGGGTGGAATATTGTGCCTCTTTTCCCTTTCCTGAGCAAAATGGGGTTGAGTTTTCCTACCTTTGGTTGTGAAACTCGGACTGTACAGCCACGAGGGATGGGGAAAGTAGTGTGGGGAGGTTGCTTGCCTTGCTAGCAGGGTCCTGCGCAACCTTTTCCTCTCTAGCCTCAGACTGGAGCAGCCACTAAAACTTAAAGGGATTAACACAAACCAACCCCAGAGCACAGACTCCTCAGAGCTCAAGAGAAAAAAAAACGGGCTCAAAAGCACCTTAAAGAAATTAATTTTAAAATCAACTTTGGGGTGGGAGTGGGGAAATGAGAAAGGTTTTTTTTTTTCAGGGTGGTTTGCACACAAGAGAAGCTGGGGCCAGGGAGATGCTGGGCGTGGGATGAGAAGAGAGATGGAGGTGGTGAGATAGGAGGTGTGGGCAGCACTGCCAAGGTGTGTCTGGGCTGGTGGGTCCAAGGCAGGTTGGGGTGGTTCAGGGAGCTGCTTTTTATCAAGGTGGCTTCAAGACGGAGAAAGAAGCCACAGTGAGGGATGTGTCATCACCAGGAAGGTGCTGAGCCAACCCTTTCTCCTCCCTGGCTGCCAGCTGAGACATGGCACTGCCTGGGACATGGCACTGCCTGGGACATGGCACTGCCTGGGACATGGCACTGCCTGGGACATGGGATGGTGGCCATGGTGGTGTTAGGTCAATGGTTGGATCTGATGATCTTCAAAGTCTTTTCCAGTTGAAGCCACTCTATGGGCAGCACCAGCTGCCCCCTTACAGTGGGGCTGGGGGCACCTGGGGCCATGGGCACCTTTCTCCCACAGCCATGCCAGCATCCTACTCTCCACAGGCAGGATTTTCCCCTTTGCACAGTCTTTCTCCCAGGTTTTTTGGCCTTTTTGCCCCATACCTGAAGCCAGGAGTGCCCAATGCAGGGAGTGCTCAAGGGCAGCCAAGCAACAGCCTTCTGCCCACTGCCCACCAGCACCACAGATGCCACCAGTACCTTGCCCATAGAATTGTGGGGTTGGAGAAGACCTTCAGGTAGAGTCCAACCATAACCTAACATCTCCCTGTACACAGCTCTTAGACCATGGCCCTCAGCTCCTCATCCAAACATCTTTTGAACACCTCCAGGGATGGTGACTCCACCACCTCCCTGGGCAGCCTCTGCCGCTGCCTGGTGACTCTTTTGGTGAACAATTTTTTTCCCCTATAGCCAACCCAGACCTCCTCTGGTGCAACTTTAAAGGCATGGATCAGGAGGTTTCCACCCTCTGCCCATGCCAGACTCATTTGCCAGCTGAGGGCTTGGGGCTGGGCTGTGGCTCAGGCTGACATCTCATGCAAGGGACAGTCAGGGAGAGAGGGAAGCCCTCAGCCAGCTGAGGCTCTCAAAAAGGTGAGAGCAGAAAGGAGCTGTTCCTGGAAACAATCAGAGCTGTGGCCACACAGAGGTGATTTCTGCCTAAGCAGGATGGAGCCCAGCCAGAAAAGCCCTGTGGGGACAGCATGGTAGGACAGGGGATATGAAATGCTTTTTCCTAGCACTCTCCTCCTACCAGTTTCAGGCCAGCAGGCACTGCAGGATGGGGACATCCTCCTGGCACTCACTGTGGTCACACCAAGCAGGGACACAACAGAAAGCAGCAAATCTCTGACGCAGGCACCCAGAAGGAGCAGGGTGGGTGACACCAACAGACATCACCAACTGACATCACCAACACCTCCACAGGCATTCACAGCACTGTTGTGGCCAAGTGGGTAACAAGGAGGGGAGGGGGAGTGTTGTGGGGGACTCTCTCATTCTTCAGGTCCCCTTTCCTCATCCTCACCCTCTCCATTGCATCATTCAGCTCTGGACAGATGATTAACCTGCAGTGAAAGAGCAGGGAGGTGAATGCTGCTGGGCAGGAGCTGCAGCCTCCAGTGCCTCTCTCCAGCATCCTGCTCCCTCCTCTACTCACTCCTTATCTGGGGGGTGTGAAGAAAACCAGCTCCATTCACCCAAACTTACACAGTATTAAGCCTCAGAAAGCAACCTGACACTCAGAGAGAAAGCAACCCTAACCTCTCACCACAGGAGCAGAGAGGATTCTGTCACCCTGCTGTGGCTGCCTTGCATCCCTTCCCACCTGCCCAGCACCAGCACCTGGGGCTCTCTGCAGGCTCACAACCAGATGGGGTTTACCCCAGGAGAGCACACCTGGGGACAGATGTGCTTCCCCCCAGGGGTTATGGTGAGTGATGAAGTCTTCCTGGTCTCCTCTGCTGCCTTGTCAAGGAGGAAATGGGACAGAAATCAGCAACAAGGGGTTAAGGATAAAGAAGATTTAGGAAGGGGGTAGAGAAGGGGCAAAGGAAGGGACAAAAGGATGGCAGGCAGCAGGTGGGTGTGAGGAGGAGGCCCTGGAGATGCTCCTGTTTAGCCAGGAGCAGACTAAACATCCCTCTATAGCTTCCAGCTATTCATTTTCCCATGTTCTGCCTCTTGTGGATTGTTTTGCAAGCAGCTGTGGATGAGAGAGGGCTTTGCACCAGGGCTGGAGCTCGGCTAGAGTCAGGCTCTTGCTAAATAAAGAGCCGCAGAGAAGGAGGGAGAAGGAAAGGGGGAAAAAAAAAAAAAAAAAAAAAAAAGGAAATTCCACAGGAAGTTCAAATATTTTATTACTTCCTGTTTGCACAAAGTGTGTCAACACTTGGCACCCGGCGAGCCATTTGTTTAGAGCTAAGGTGTTGAGCTGAAAAAAGAATGACAAAAATGTCCTTTTCCTCTCCAGATCTAACCCAGAAAAAAAGGCTGAGCACAAGGGAGGGAAAAAAAAAAAAAAGAAAAGAAAAAAAGGAAAAGAAATCTGTTGGAGGGAGCTGGCCGCTGGGAGGGAGCCCAAGGGATGGGTTGCAAGGGATGCTTGGGGACCGCAGCGCGGCAGCCGGGGCTTGGCCGAAGCCGCTGCTGCTATCAGCCTCGCACACGCCCCAGCGCTGCTCCTCTCTTGGCTTTGGGTCCTTCAAACAAACATCCTTGGGTGGCTTTAACACCACGCTGCAGCGCTGCTGCTCTCCCCATCCAGGCTTCATCCCCCCAAACCCACGAGGGGCTCCGGGTGTCAGCCGCTTCCCGGCAATTTCTCGCACGTCGCCGCTCGATTTCAAGCTCCTCAGAAGTTTGTTTTGTTTTTTGTTTTTCCTGGGCACAGCTTTAGTTAAAAGGCTCCCTCAAGGGCTAGAGATGAAGCGATGGGACAGGGGTAGAAGATGAATGGGATGCTCAGAGGTGGGGCGTGGAGCCCAGCCACGTCTCTGGCCCCAAAACCCCACGAGAACGTTTGCCGGAGGAATTTCACCGCATCTGAGAAGACGATGCCCAGGGCTTTCCCAGGATGCCAAGACAAATGGCCAATTCTTTCCTTATTAAGGATTCTTCTCTGCCCGCTCACACCAGCCCCACAGCCAGCCTCCAGCCCCGGCCAGTGCTGATCCTGCACAAAAGGAGCCAACACACACCAGGTCCTACTCATTTCCAGCACTGCAGCCAAAAAGGAGGAAAGAAAAACCCTATATATAATTTGTTTTCTTTTTTTACACGCAGATATATATAGAATCAGAGGATCATTTTGCTGGGAAAAGCCCTTCCAGATCCTCCAGTCCAACCATTCTCTAACTCTACCAAGCCTGGTGCTAAACCACATCCCTCAGCACCACATCTTTGAAACACCTCCAGGGACGGGGATTCAACCACCTCCCTGGGCAGCCTGTGCCAGGCTTTGAGAACCCTTTGAGCGAAGAAGTTTCTTCTGATATCCAACCTAACCCTCCCCTGGTGCAATTTGGGACCACTTTCTCTCATCGCTCGATACTTAGAAGAGACCAACCCCCACCTGGCTCCGACCTCCTCTCAGGGAGCTGTAGCTACGCACACGCGTGTTTAAAAGCATAGATAATATATAGACACACACCAAAAGGAACGCGATGCCTGCTGGCAGCTCGTACCTGGCAAAGCCAAGCAGGGGCTGGGCAGCACAAACCCATCAGGTTTGGCCAGGGGTGGTTATTAGCGGGGCTGTAACCGGCTCCGCTCGCCGGCCAGCGAGCCCGGCGGGTGCCGGAGCACTCCGGGGTACTACAACCAGAGAGCCACCCAGCGGCAGGTGAACCTGGAAAACCGCTTTGGAGACCTACCGGCGAGCCCAGCTCGGTTCGCCGTCGCTTATTTCCACACCGAGGGTTTCTGCAGAGCCACTGCAGGGAGGGGAGGGCAACGGGCATTAGTGAATTTAATTTGTTTCAGCCTTCGTCTTCGTCAGAAAACGCAAGCCAAAAATGTGTCAAAAAAAGGAAAACAGATTTGATTTGGGAAAAGAAGAAGAAGGGATTTGGTTTGGGAAAAAAATAAGGGATTTGGTTTGGGAAAAAAGAAGAAGGGATTTGGTTTAGGAAAAAAAGAAGGGATTTGGTTTGGGGGAAAAAGAGAAGGGATTTGATTTAGGGGAAAAAATGAAAAAGGGATTTGATTTGTGGGAAAAAAAAGAACAGGTTTGGCTGGGTTTTTTCTTCTGAAACCCACTGGATTTTCAGCAATCAGGTTAAACTGGGCATCAAAAAGATGACCTTCACAAACAACAAGCCTGAAAAATTCATCCAGCACAGCACAACTGGAGTCTAAACTCCTTCAAATGAGCAGTTTATAGGATGCAGGGGTGCAGGGATAGGGGGGAGCTCAAACTTTGGGGTCCACACAAGGCAAGGGAAGCAATGAACAAACACCACTCAGGTATCTTTAAGGAGCCTACACCTCCAGCACAAACACCTCAAATCAGGAAGAAAGAAATAAAAGCAGAAAAGTGATGACTTTGCAGCCTGGGAGACATCCTAGGGAGGGCACCCCTGGGGCACAGCAGGGCAGAGCCAGGGCGAGTGGCTCCAGCCTCTGGTTTTGCCTAATTCTGCCAAAGGAAGGCAGAGCCCCAACCCAAACAGAGCTGCGTGAGCGTGCCCACGGCTCAGCCCCCAGCTCCCTGGGCCTGGCCACGAAGCCTTCAGCTCTGTATCAGAAAATTGAAATTAAAGATGGGGAGTGATGGGGCCAAGCTGTTGAAATTCAGGAGGAGCAGGAATGATTCAGCAGGGGTTTGGCCAGCGCTGGCTATCAGCGAAATCAGAGCAAACCAAACGCTAAGAGTGGCAACTATCTCACCTTGTATTATTATTTATGTATTCCTGATGATGAGCATGATTATTGTTATTATTACTAGAAAGGTGATCTGATACGGTAGATAAAGGGCTGAGCCAGGAGTCAGGAGACCTGGTTTCTATTCCTGACTTGGAAAAGTTGTGAAATTCCCTGCCCAAGCCCTGTCTGGTTTCCCTCCCAGGCCCGGGCTGAGCCCAGTCCCAGCGGCTCAGCACCCACCACGATCTACCTTTAATCACCACCACAGCCCCACAACAGGGCCCTGCCTTGTCCTTTTGGGCTTAAAAGAAAAACCAAGAGCCTTGCCCAAGCCCAGGCTTTGCAAATCCAGCCCAGCAGCTCAACAGGCTCCCGGAAAGCCTCTCGTGCTTCAAAATAGAAATCAAGGCAGGAGAAGGAAAATCCAAACAACCCCAATGCAAACCAAACCCCCTCACCGAGGCAACAGCCTCCACCTGGCCTGACATCAAGGGGCAGCAATGGCCCAACGACAGCATCAACAGAAAATATTTTCTGAAGCATATTTAGAAGGATCAAGCAGTTTCCCTTCAATTTGGGCACCGACAGCTTTACACGCAAAGGGAACAAACTCTGCTTTATAGTCCCTGGGGTGCTGCTGAGCGAGCAGGAAGATGAAGACAGAGCAAAGAGCTGGAGATGGAGGCCCTAGAGATGGGGTCCCACCACACTGGGGGGCCCAGAGAGAAAACAAGACCAAAAAAAATTACTCCTGGCAAAAGGAAACTCCTCCAGCCAACAGAACCAGAGCACTTCCCTGCCCTCCTTGGGTCATGAGAGTTGCCAAGGTGAGCTCAAACCAGCCCGACACTGAAAACCAACCCAAGCCACCTCTCCAAGGAGTCACCCTGAGCCACGAGGCATCAGCCTGCACCCAGGAGCCTACTTGATCAAAACAGAGACATTTCTGTGGTTGAATCATCTCTTTGGTTTTCTCAAGCCACGCAGCCCCCAGCCACGGGCACTGCCAGCCAGAGCCTTTGACAACCCGAAAGCGAAACCACCACTAACCAAAAGGGGAAGGCTCTGATCGAGCTCTCCTGGGCCTGTGAGGACAGCCAAATACAAGCACTGTGTGAAGGAAACCTGCAAAGACTTTTAGTTCAATAAACAGCAAGTCAGCCCCCAATGCCAGGCACAGCATCTCTGGCTCTTTAACCCGCTCTGTGCACCACCTGATCTGAGTCCTTTCTGGTTTTGCTGTTGAAGTCCAAAGTGTTGTCCCCATGCCCCAACTACCATGAGGAGCAGAGCGATAAAATCGTCCCCTCAGGATGGGACATGGAGCAGCATGTTCAGAGTAAGCAGCAAAGCAAGGAGAGAAAATCCAGGCAGCCAAGCCATGCCCACTGCACCATGTGCTCCTGGGGCTCGCTCAGCTCCACCACCATCTGATCTCCACACACTGCCTGTCCTGGCTGCCTTTGCCTGGCCGCAGAGACATCCTGCATCCTTCGGCCGTGGAGAGCTTGGCCCCCTGCACACACTCCCCTCCCTCTCCCCCCTCCCCAGCGCACTTCTCAGTGCTGCCAAATCAAACACATCACTCACTCCGTGGCTCCCGGGGTCCATCCACGGTCACTTTGATGGCTCGGTGATAGGTAGCGACTTGGGTGGGGTTGGTGAACACAGTGATGGTCAGGGTGAAGCTTTTGCCTAGAGGAGGTGGTGGGAGAAGAGCAGGAGGAAGAAAGAAAAACCAAAACAAAACAGGGTAAGAGAAACGAGGAGATTCACATGGGTTCAGCTCTTGTGGGAGCAGAAGGCTCCTGCTGGAGCAAGCTCAGACACAAGTCTCCACAGCCACCCAGCTCCACCACACACATCATTTAATTTTATGAGACGTCGCTGCCGAGACACAAAGCTCGGCCGGCTCCCCGCTGGGGTTCAGCTGGCTGCAGCAGAGACAGCCTTGGACCTGCTTCAGAGCCCGAGCCAGGACCTTCCTAGAGCAACAAGTCACTTGTCCCCTGCTTCCCCCTGCCCTGTCCCCGTATCGACCCCTCCACCCACAGCAGCTTCCTGGTGCCTTCCCGCTCTAGATGCTTCCCCTTTTTCCCATGGGAATCCCAGCTTGAAATGCAGCTCTGGATGCAGAACTCCCTCCACAAGGGATGGATTCGGGTCCTGACACCCATGGGATTCTCCTGCTAGAGCAAGCTGGTGAGGTGGCATCAGTCTGTGGGCAATGGGTGCTGGTGTTTGTAGGGGGATGCTGGAGGGATTGGCCCTGTGGATGCCCCCAGGCAGGGACATTTAGAGGGGATCTGCAGTGGGGTCTTGGCCATTCAGGTACCCATGTACGGGGGGCCAGGGCTAGACACTGGAAACTACAAAATTGGAACTGAACCTGGCCAGCTTTGGCCACCAGACAGCTGGCTGTGGGGACTGTCCCCTTGTCCCAGCCCCGACAACAGAGCAGGAACTTGCTGTTGGGGAAAGAGTTCAGACACCGCCATGGGGGCTGTCAGAGATGTTTCTGGAGCACCAAGCTTGTCAACTTTAAAAAGCAGGGACAAAGCAGTGTAAAGTTCCTGGGAGCCCAGTTTTGCACAAACACAACCCTTATGGTGGCACAACAGGTTTCCATCTGCAGCCCAAACCCCATTTTGGCATCACAGAGGGTCTCCTCACCCCCTTTCCTCTCCCAGCACCCATCCAAACCCCAATCCCATTCATCTCCTGCAGCCTCGGCATCCCCATCCCAGATGCTCTTCCCTCTTCGTGTCCAGTTAATGTGGAGGCTGCAGGAGATCAGGACAACTTCTCCATGGGAAGAACCTCTGCTCTCCTGCAGCCTCTGTGGATTGGGGATCCCCTCGGGTAAAGGAGAGAAGTTGCACATGCAAGGGAGCAAACCACTCTAACCAACCCCCACAAGAGCAATCACCGTGGGATTTCAAAGGCATTGAGTATTTCAGAGGTATAAATCCCAGCAGGAATCAGGCTGGAAATGCCTGGGCAATAGCCCTTAGCTCCTCCAGCCTTTATTTCTCAAATAATAAATGCAGTAGGAAACCACCACCTCCTTTCCCTTTTCCCCTAAAGGGATTAGGGGGTTTCAGCTCCAGACTGTCATCTACCTCCAGGGCTGGACCTGAGAGTATCCACAGTGAAACAAACCACTATTTGTACTGCCAGAAGGAAAGGGGAGAAAAATAATAATTAAAAAAGAAAATAATAAAAAGGAAAATGAAATTCTTTCCTCTGAAGAACATCCTGAAATTATCCCAGGTGGGAGAATTCCTCTATGGAAGCCTTGGAGGGGGAAATGCTGGCTTTAAAGCAACAAGGAAACATCAATTCCTGCCCTACCTCAGGACTAAAGCTAAACAAAGTTCCAGCTCATTTTCTGCCCCAAAACCGAATTTTTTTTTTACCCTCCCAAGCCCAATTTGAATCCTCACTGGAACGATTCTGCCAACAACCTGCACGGAGGAGCTGAGCAGCGGCAGCCTGCATGATGTGAAGGCTCCCGGGTGCTGCACGGCCAAGTGAAAACCAACCAACACCGAGGGTTTGCTGGCAATTTTTTTGCCGAACAGGAGCGCAGGGATTAGGATTATTAGGAGTAATTATTTAGGAAGTTCTGCGGGAGGAGAGGGAAGGGAAAGGAGCCGGCAGCGGCCAGGCAAGTCCAGCCTGTGAGCCGCACAACCCTGAGCCCAGCAGCTCCTCACACAGCTCGCTGCGAACTGCTGCATCACGTCGGTTTATATTTTGAATATTTTATTCTCCATGGGCAACAACTTCCCTGCATTTCAATTTTCCACCCCCTGCTCTCTGCAGAGCCCTCCAGGGAGGGCGGCTGCAGCGCAGAGCCAGCCAGGCCATTTTTACGTCTCTTAACCAGCTCTCAGCAATCCTCCCATGAATCGAGAATGAGAATTATTACTCAGCATCATTTTTACTCATTTCCCGCCTTCTTGGGAAGCCGAGCTGAGGTTAATCACTCCCACCGTGCCCCAGCCCCAGTTTGCCGGCTGAGAGGGGCTGGATCCCAGCTCCTGGGTGGGTTTGGAAGCACCTACGGCTCCCTGAGGATATTGCGGCTGGGAGAGCAGCATCCTACTGGCCTCGGCTTTCGTTTTACACTGAAATCCGAGCAGAAAAGAAGTTTGGGGGTTGCTTTCATTTTTTAGAGCAAAACATAGAAATGGAACCTTCTCCCCGGCTTTTGTCTTGCACATAGGGATGGTAACGTTGGAGGAGGTCGGGGAACGACCTGCTCTTCCCAGCTCACACTGCCGGAGAACGATCCTCAAACCGTTAAATTCTCCAAACGCCCAATTCTGCGCCATTTCAGCTCACGTTTAGAAACGAGAGCCTGGCAGCTTCTGTTTCGAAGGGCTCCCGCGGCTCAGACTGCTGGCTGTGCGCGGTTACAGATGCACACGTCCGCACATCGAGCGACACAAACACACACACACCGCTCTGCCCCAACAAAATATTTCACAGCGAATTCAAATTTACTGCCAGAATAAACGAAAGCAGCACTAGGCTGGCAGGGATTAAGCCAGGAAAGGGAAATTGAGTGTGATACTCAGAATAAAAAAATGCCACAGAAACGATATAATTTTTTTTCGTGTTAACCAGATCTGAAAGAGCTGGGGAGGGCTCGGCTGTAGACGGGGAGCTCAAAACAGGCTTCAGTCTAAGAGGAAACCTCAATGTGCCACATCCACTCCAGCCGCGGGGAGCCCCGATGGGGTTAGGGCTCTGCAGATGCTACAAAGCCTGACCCCACAACAATATATTTAAAAAAAAAAATAAACAAGAAATCAGCACTTGAGTTACTCTCTTTGCTCCAAAGCCTTTTTGGAGGCAGCGGAGGTGTTTCCACTGCTGTAATGAGTCTTTGCCAGGACTCTGCCCAAGGAAAGAGTCTCTTCACTCAAGTGCTTCCTGAGAGAGCGAGCTACTGTTAATTGAGAGCTTGGGGCTGCAGAGGAGGAGAGTTAATAATGAATTTAAGGGTCAGGCTGAGCCTGAGTTGCATTCAGCTGGGAGATTTGTGTAATGAGAATGAAAAAAAAAAACCCCAACCAAACCCAAACCAACCAAACAAAAAAAAAACCTCCTCCCGAAACCCAGAAAGAAACGAGCCTAAGAGAATAATTGATTACAGAAATGAAAGCTTAATTCATGAAAGAGGAAAACATTTTCCATCCATCAACCTGCAACCAGTTAAGTGGAGAGTTTTAAAGAAACTGCAAGATGGAGAAGGAGCCAACAGGAAAAAGGAAATGTATGAAAGAATGTAAACTATTCCAGTTTCATAAAGAGGAACAAGTAAACAGTTATTACATGCAAATAATTCCTAACATCACTGCTCTTAATTAATGCAGAGAAGTCAAAATATAGCTGACATTGTGTGTATACATTCAAAGCCTCGGCGAGAACGCTGCCATATGGCCATTAAAATGTAAGATTCGTCCTTTAGTTTAAATGAGCAATTAAAGTGCTTCGCTCCGCAGCGTTTAGTGGGGTTGAAATGCTGAAATTCTCTTTATCCGCTTTGAAATCCAGGTAAAATTCGGCTGCTAGGGATGCGGTGGGAAGGAAAGGCTCCGCTCCCACCACCCGCTCGCAGTTCCGTGGTTTTGGAGGATTTATATCCCTCTCCTGGGATGGCACAGCCTCACTTCCTTCACTATTTGTTTGGGGAAAGCCGGCATCGTGATCCGGTTAAGGCTAAATGATGGAGTCAGCCTCCGTGGCCAGAAAGTAGAATTGCCCTCCAGTTTTTCCATGCAACAAAACGTGGAGAAAAGAAACGAATCTTGCCCCAAAAGCACCTAAAAATCTGCCCGGCTCCCGCAGGAGCTGAGCCTGTCCTCATCCCTGTCCGCTGCGGTCCCTCCTTGGTGAGGATTTTACTTTACATCCTGGGTTTTGCACCATTCCAAGCCCAGCTGCCAGGTGGGTTTGATCCCTGAGCAGAGTCACCTGCGGAGGGGCCGCACCACAGGCACCACTGCTTCCTTTTATCTCCCTGATGAGAGAAATTTGGGCGGATTCGGCCTTCAATTTTTAAGTTCTTGAAGATTTGGAACAAAATCGGGAAAATTTTGCCTTAAATTTTTGAGGATTCGGGAATATTTGGGCTTAAATTCTTTATGAGGATCTGGGCTAAAATCGGGGGGAAACAGGCTGCTTACCAGCCCATGCACCTGAGAGGAGCTGTCTTACCCCACAGCGCAGGTTTTACAACGAGTTGTTTCTCTTTTTTCCCCTGTATCGTCCTTTCCTGAACCCTCAGCAAAGGGAAAACCCAGGGATGAGCAGGGCAGAGCCGAGGGGTCGACCGGGGCTGCTCCTGCATCCCTACTGCATCCCGCTCGGGATCTGCTCTGGGGCTGGGGGATTCCTCCTGACGTGACAAATCCAGCCCGCAGGACCAAAATTACCGGCTGGAGAGAAACACCCCATTAAAATTAAATTGAATGAAATTAAATTAAAATAGAATTAATTAAAAATAAAATCAGTTAAAATAAAAGCTGGGCTTTGGGGTTTTTCTCTTTTGCTCTCTTAAAAAGCCAAATAAAAAAGGAACCATTTCCGGGCCGGTACCTACCCCTGCCGCTTCTCCCAACAAATCTGAGGTCGTTAAATCTCGCTACTTGGTTTTTCATCACGGCGGAGGCGTTGCGAAGCTCGGCCGAGTAGTTTTCGTCGTTCCCTGCCATCACCGTCACCACCGTCCCATCGGGGACATCTCCCAGAGCTACGACCTAGGGCAGGACGAGAGGATTTTAGGCTAAACTTACCCGCGTTCGGAGCTAACCTGATCTACGGTTTCGCCCCTAAAAGCAAAGCAAAACCAAAAGCAATTTGAGCCCCCGAGGAAGTCTAAAGGAAGGGGGAAATGAGTTTTAAAAAGGGTTAAAAGGAACAAGGGGCTTCTAGAGGATAGGGAGGGGTGGTCGCCCGGCTCTCCGACCCACCGTGGTGGTGTGATGCTCGTATTTTGTTTGATTTGGGCGGGGGGAGAAATCAAGCGCTGCTGGGAGCAGGGCGGCCGCCACCGGGGCCTCGTAGCTCCGCGCCCGGCCCCGGGAAGCATGGGGAGCTGATGGAGGGGCCGAGAAGGACCTCCCTGCAAGGGGAGCAGCACCCGGGGCTGCCGGCACCGGTACGGCAGGGGGAAGCCGGTTTGCAAACTCTTCCACATCTCCTTTAGCTTCCCCGGGACTCCGTCGCCGTCCTGCTTGTTTCCCCCTGGCTCTCCCCACTCTCATTTTTGGCAGCCCCGTTTCCCTACATTCCGGCTCCGGGAGGGCAGCAGCGGGAATGCCCGGCCCGGGGATGCCTCTTCGGGTCACCCCATCCCGATGGAGCAGAGCCGGGCTGCCGCGGGGAGCCCGGGGAGCGCAGCCCGGTGCCGATGCTTCAGCTTTCTGCTTTCTTTTTGCAGATTAGATCTGCCTCGCCTGCCTCTCTCTCTCAGGAAGGTAATTAACCTCCACTCTCATTAAACTTCAAAGTTGCTTGAGAGCTCCTAACTGTACGGAATATCTAAGATGCTGTGACCGCGGGGCAATGCGGAGACTTGATTAAAAATAATAAGCCGGGCTCCCTTGTGAAGGTGATGTCAGGAGCGAGTTAAAGTGAAAGAGGCGGAGGGCAAAAGGCGAATGGATCTGGGCGAAGGGCAAGCCCGGAGCCAGGCCCGCTCCTTCCGAGCCACCGGGACCCCCTGTCCGGTCACAGACTCTCCCCCCCGGTCCCAGCTCACCGCTTACCTTGAAGGCGACGGGCAGCGTCTTGTTGCATCTCCAGTGGGACGGCAGCACCGAGCACAAGAAGTTAGGGCTGTCGGTTCGCACCAGTTCGCCGGCGTGGTCGGCCAGTACATCCACGACGGAGCGGACTTCGGGTCGGGCCCTAGCTCCCGGTGCGGCGGCCCCCAGTGCCCCGCTGTTCTCGCCCATTTTACCGCAGGGGAAGGCCGTGGAGGGGGGTGTGAAGCGCCTGCTGGTGCTCGGGTCTACGGGAATACGCATCACAACGGCGGGCGTCAGGGAGCCGCCGCGGCCCGGGGGTACGAGGACGGACCTGGCGGGGCCCGGTGCCCAGCGCTCGG
>VXBD01003000.1:66136-76434 GCA_013399975.1 Indicator maculatus
TCGCACGTCGGGGCCCCGGTGGCTTCTCGCCGCCGCCACCGCCGCAGGGTTTTGGGGCGCGATGAGGCTGGTTTGGGGTCGGAACCGCTGCCGTGCAGAGCGGCTGGAATCACAGCGCCAACCCTGCTGCCTCTCCCTCTGCCAGACGCGCCGCTGCCCCCTCCCCGCGGTGGCTCGGCCGGGGAGGGACAGGGGGAAGCGGCGGCCGCGGGGTAGTCACTGGCGACCACTGGCACACGCGTTCCCGACTCGGGTAGCTCGATGAAAACCGCTGTTCTCCAGTCTCCACATTTTTCCTCCAAATAAATGAAAACCGCCTCGATCTCCGGCGGTCCCGGGGCGCCCGCAGCCTCCGATGCCCGCGGTAGGTCCTACAGGGCTGCGGCTGTGGGCAGAGCCGGTGGCTCTGGCCGGAACCGTTGGTGAGAATATTCGTGGCGAAGCCACGGTTCTGCGGGAACACAACGAAGGCATCGGTTTGCTCCACTCCACGGCTGCCCGCGGTGCCGCGGCCGCGGAAACGCCGAACCGCGGGATGGACGGGGGAGAACAGGGAGGCAGAACCGGCGGCGAGGCGGACGTTTTTTTGCCCGGTGGTTTTCTGGTGGGACTGATCTCCGCCGAGGGCTGCCGATGGTGTTAAGAAGCCGAGACGGCCCGTGGGAGCGGAGCCGGCTCGGCCGCAGCATTCCCGGCTCTAGACTGCGCAGTGTGAAAAGCGAATTTTCGTTAAACAGAAACAAAATAAACCCAGAGACGCCCCCAATTTCTCCTTCTCCAATGGTGCCAAACTAAGGCACCATTCTCCTCCGCCAGCCGCGGTACCTGGACGGGTGTACCCGGATCGGGCTCTGCATCCCGCTGATCGCCAGACCTAGAACGTTCCCGGGTTCGCCCCAAAGAAACGAAAACCGCGGATTTTTCTGTATTTCGAAGGAGCAAACCGACAGAGACCCGTTAACAACCGGGGCAGCGCTGGCTGTCGCACCGGCCACCCACCTGGGACAGCCGTGTCGGTAGAGCCTGTGGCGTGGGCAGTTCAGGGTTCAAGCTGACCCGGGGGGATGCCGCCAGCCCCGCATGTTTCCCGCAGTTACCGGCCCTCAAATTCTGCCCTTTTTAGGTGAAAGTTGGGTTCCGTTCTATTTTTCGCCCCCCTTTCAGCAGCGACGTGGACACACACACGCACACCCCGGAGCTGCGGGAGGGACGGACCTGTCACTCCAGGACCGAGTTTGTTGAGGGCTCGGTACGACCCCACCCTGGTACCCCGGTACCCCCATCCCGAGGAGTAGGGGAGGCGCAGAGAGCGAGGAGTGGGGGAGGTCACACCGCGCATGCTCCGCAGCTGCGGTGCCGCAGCGCGGCCGCTAGTTGGCGCTAAGGCTTCGCTGTCCGCGACGGGGCGGCCAAAGGCCCCCCGGGCTCAGCTCCGGACCGCTGATCCCATTCCCATCCCGCTGACCCCATTCCTGGTCCGCTGAATATCCCCATCCCGAACAGAGCTGCTTGCCGGCAGCGAGATGCTCGTTTCCAGGTTTATGGAATCACAGAGTCACAGACTGGCTTGGGCGTGAAGGGATCTTTAAAGGTTACCCAGTCCCAACTCCTCTGCAGTCAGCAGGGATATCTGCAGCTAGAGCAGGCTGATCAGAGCCACGAACAACCTGACCCGGAATAGTTCCAGGGATAGGGCAGCTCCCACCTCTCTGGGCAACCTGGGACAGGTTTACATCACTGTAAAAAATTTCTTCCTTCTCTCCACTCTCAATCTCCCTCTCAGCTCAAACCATCCCCCCTTGTCCTGTCCCAACAGGCCCTTCTCAAACATCTGTCCCCAGCTTTCTGCTCAGCTCCTTGAAGCACTGAAAGGCCACCAGAAGGTCTCCCTGAAGCCTTCTCTTCTCCAGACTGAACAATTCCAACTCTCTCAGCCTGGCCTCACAGCAGAGGGCTTCCAGGCCTCCCAGAATTGCTGTGGTCTTCTCTGGACCCTCTCCAAGTCTCTCCTGAGGACTCCAGAGGTGGCCCCAGCACTGTTGGTGGGATCTCAGAAGAGATGAGCAGAGGGACAGGATCATCTCTTTCCACCTGCTGGCCACACATCTCTGGATGCAGCTCAAGATTATATTCCTTGCCTTCCCTGTTTTATCCATCCCATGTCCTCTCACAGCCCTGCATCCACCCACTTCTCTAATCCCTTTTTATATTGGGAGCAACCTGTTGGCAAGGGCACCTAACTGCATCGTCTTGGTGTCCTCAGAGCAACATACAACTGCCTCCCCAAAGCACCCTGACTCCACAACCTCCCTTGGCAGCCTGCTCCAGGCTCTGGCAACTATTGGGGAGAGTCCAACAGAGGCTGTGAAGATGCTGAAGAGTTTGGAGCACCTCTGTGAAGGGGAAAGACTGAGAGCCCTGGGACTGTTTAGCCTAGAGAAGAGCAGCCCCAGAGGGGAGCTGATAAATGAGTAGAAATATTTGAAGGGTGGAGAGCAAGAGGATGTGGTGGCCACTGACAGGACAAGGGACAAACCAGAACACAGGAGGCTTCACTTGGACTTAACAAGAAACTTGTTTGGTGTGAGGGTGCTGGAGGCCTGGAGAGGCTGTGGAGTCTCCTTCTCTGGAGAGCTTCCAACCCCCACCCCGGGCATTGTGATCCTGGGCAAGCTGCTGTGGGTGCCCTGCTGGAGCAGAGGGGTTGGACTGGGTGATCTGCAGAGGTCTCTTCCAGCCCCACCAGGCTGGGATTCTGGGATCCTGTGGCTGCTACTCATCAGCAGAGCTGCTCCTTCTGACTCCAGGAGGAAGCTTTCTATTAAAAATTCATGGCAGGCTCTGCCTCCAGCTCTCAGGAGCCCTGCGCTCAGTGGGACCATGCCGGGTGTCTGGATCTGTTTTGTAGTTGAGGGAAGGGGATCTGGGAGCAGCAGGCGGGGAGGCAGCGTGCTATTCAGCCATAAATCACCCAGCAGATGCTGGGGCCAGTGGGGTGCAGGATGGTGACAGTTTTTAACCCCTGAGTGTCACTGCTAAAAGGGGCTCCCAGGGGGCAGCTACAGGCACTGCAGGCAGAGGTTCCTGCGGGAGGAAGCTGCGTGGCTCAGGGGAAGGAACGAGGGGAAACTGGGGTGGGGGAGAAAAGGCAGTGGCTGCCCCAGCCATAAATCAGGGGGGAGCCTGTGCCCGGGCGAGGGACCAGCTCCCAGAGCCTGTTGACGACTCCAGCAGCGCTGCACTGGGCTCTGCTCTGCTGTTGCTGTGCCCCAGGCTTGGGTGATACCCACAGTAGGGGAAACCCTTCTCAGCACCTGCTTCCAGGGCCAGGGCTGCAGCTTGGCATCGAATCCTGAGCCAGGACATCCATTTAACCCCACGGGAGCCACAGCTTCTCCGTTCCACCTTGCTGTCTGCACATTCAGCACTGGCAACCAGCATCCAGGATTCTTGCTCAGGACGGCAAGAGGAGGAAGATTTTTAGCAGGAGTTTCTGAAATGCTGTGACCAGGAAATAATCAATCTGAGATCCCCACCTGACTGCCTGGAGCCATTTTTCAAAGCATGGAGTGATAGGAAGAGAGGCAATGGCTTCACATTGGAAGGAGCTGGATTTGGATGAGAAACTAGGAAGAAACTCTCCTCCAGAAAGGTGGTGAGATGCTGGAACAGGTGGAGGCTCCAACCCTGGAAGTGTTCAAAGCCAGGCTGGATGAGGCCTTGAGCGACCTGAACTAGTAGGAGATGTCCCTGCCCATGCCAGGGGTTGGAACCAGAGGGTCTTTAATGCCCCTTCCAACCCAAAGCAGTCTATGATTCTATGATTCATTCACTATCAACTCAATGACCAGAAAAGGCCATGGCAGAGGTGGTCATTGACTCTCCTCACAGCTTTGGGGCTTGCCTGTCCTCCCAATTTCCCCCATTTTATACCAGTGCATTTTATTCCCAGTCCTTATTTCCATCAACATCCCCAAGGAGATGCTCCAGATACATGGGCACCTCCACATGTGGGCACCCCCACACATGGGCACCTCCACACAGGAGCTCAGACACTTGGGGACCAGAGCAATGAGCCCTGAGTGCTCACAACAGGACACACCAGGAGTGATGCCACTGCCATCAGGGATTTATCCTCTCTAAAGGAGAACCAGGACACACCAGGAGTGATGCCAGTGCCATCAGGGATTTATCCTCTCCAAAGGAGAACCAGGACACACCAGGAGTGATGCCAGTGCCATCAGGGATTTATCCTCTCCAAAGGAGAACCAGGACCCACCAGGACCCACACTCCCCCAACACCAGCCCATGGTGAGCACCCTGAGCTCTGTGAGCAGCACCAACAGGATGGGATGGGGTACTCAAAAGCTGTGAAGCTCTCTACACCTCCTTGGAAGGAGGTTGGAGTGGGGTGGTGGTGGTCTCTTCTCCCAAGTAACTAACGACAGGATGAGAGGAAAATGGACTTAGGTTGTGCCAGGGGAGGTTTAGATTGGACATCAGGAACAATTTCTTTGCTGAAGCAGTGGTGAGACATTGGAACAGGCTGCCCATGGAGGTGGTGGAGTCCCCATCCCCAGAGGTGTTCAAGAAGCTGCAGCTGTGGCACCTCAGGAAGGAGTTCAGGGGTGACAGAGGCTGGGTTAGGGCTGAACTCCATGACCTCAGAGGTCTTTTCCAGCCTTCCTGGTTGTGTGATCCGAAGTGACTTAGGAGCACGAGTGCTACTGACGTGGTTCTGAAGTCACCCCAGTGCCATTCTTCATTGTTTGGGGGCCACAATCCTCCTCTGCCCACAAGAGCCTGACAGCAAGGAGCACATCCAGGGCTCACATCCTCTGTGCTATTGATAGCACCGCGGAGCTTTCTCGGAGCGTGGGTCCCATCTGCCACTTCCACTCCTCGCCTTGCCTTTTTTTTTTTTTTTTTAATTTTTTTTAAATTAAAAAAAAAAAGATCCTAATGACTGTCAGATCCTTTTTAGTCCTTAATTAATTTCAGAGTTCAACTGCAAAATAGGAAACAAGGCAGCTTTCTGCCCTTACGCAGATGAATATTACTGTTCCATTTCATGTGGTCGCTGGTGGAATGCTGTTATTCATTCCTGCCTGCAATAAAAGCCACATGTTTTAAAAACTTTTGCACTTGAAAAAAAACCCTCCTTTTTTTTTTTGGGGGGGGGGGGGGAGAAGGGGGAGGGGAGGAAAGAAATCAAATATGCTTTGTATGCATGGCATGAGATAAAAAACTGCTCCTAAATATTCAAAGTACGCTTAACAGATTTCTGCTTGGGGGTTTGAAAGCAAGTGAACAGAGAAAGGGGTTGGGAGAGAGTGGAGAATGAAAGCCCCAAAGCTCCTTTAAGAATGTGCTTATGCAGGGGGAAAAAAAAGAAAAAAGAACTATTCATGTAAAGGTTATGGAGCACCTAAGGACATCCAATCTCCCTCCCCAAAAATGCCCAAAGGTGGAGAGAGAGCACGACTGCAAACATTGGGCTTTGTTCAGAGCTCTTCAAGTTCAGGGCAGCTTCTCTCTCCTTGAGGCTGTCAGAGGAGGTTTTAGAGGACATGATACCTTGTGCCAAATCCTATAGGGAATGAGGAGCCTTTTGATGGAGACATCTCCACTGGAGCCATTCCCCACGTTGGAAGGTGGATGGTTGAAGTCATGGGGAGTATTTCATGGGAGCTTTCCCAGTTCAGGGCAGTTTCTCTCTCTTCAAGGCTGTCAGAGGAGGTTTTAGAGGACATGATACCCTGTGCCAAATCCTATAGGGAATGAGGACTCCTTTTTGATGGAGACATCTCCATTGGAGACACTCCCTATGCTGGAAGGTGGATGGTTGAAGTCATGGGGAGTGTTTCATGGGAGCTTTCCCAATTCAGGGCAGTTTCTCTCTCTTCAAGGCTGTCAGAGGAGGTTTTGGGGGTGTGTGATGCCTATGCCAAATCCTATAGGGAATGAGGACTCCTTTTTGATGGAGACATCTCCACTGGAGCCATTCCCCACATTGGAAGGTGGATGGTTGAAGTCATGGGGAGTGTTTCATGGAACTCCTTCCATTTTCACAGAATCACAGAAAACATCTGGTTGGAAGAGACCTCCAAGCTCATCCAGTCCAGCCCTTGACCCAGCACTGAAGGGTCAACACTAAGCCATGCCCCTAAGCAGCAGGTCCACACTGCCTGAACACCTGGGGAGGGCTCTTCTCCAGACAGACCTTTCCCAGATCCCTCCCCTCAAAGCCTGGCACAGCCAAAACCATCAGGGAAGGGACTGAGCACTGGAGCCATGGGCAATGCCCATCCCATGGCCCTGTTACTGGAGCCTGGGGTGGTGCCAAACCCTTCAGAACCCGAAAGGCAACGTGGGGAGAAATAAAAAAACAACTAGAACAAAAAATTCCAGAGGAAAGAAAAAAGGGGAAACGTCTGGATGGTGAAAAGAGGAACTGAAAGGCACATGACAAAGAGAAAAAGTACAGGAGGGTGGACACAGGAAAGCACAATATGATTTCTAGTGCTGAGGAGAGGCACCCAGAGGAGCTGCTGTCACGGAAGGGCTCCCAGGCAGGGTGCCCAGGAGAAGGGAAATCCTCCTGCTCGTGCCCAGCAAAGCACTTTTGCAAGACAAACACACCCGAAAAAAAAAAAAAAAAAAAAAAGCTGCAGAAAGTGGTTCCTTGCCTTGGGAAATAGCTTTGCTTTGCTGTAACTGCCCCTGGTGGGGTGGGAAAGTGGACCTCCTGTCCTCAGCAGAGTGGCTGAATGCTCAATGAGGTTTCTGAAAGGGCATTTTTGTCACTGCTCTTCCTCACAACCTGGCCCAAAACGCTGGGGGGGTGCTGGGTATCAAAGAGGGGTGCCACCCTGCAGGGAGGGACCCTTGGGGGGAAGGGTCTTGCACCCACACACCAACAGAGTGTCTGAGGGATGTGCTGAAGCCCTGGCAGGGTGAGGGATCTGCAGTGTCCTGAGCCAGGCTGAGCTGGGCTGGGTGATGCCTTTGGGGAAGTCAAACATGAAGACAGGGAAAGTGAAGGCTGGGAACCAAGACACAATCTGCCAGGCTAAGGTTTCAGCACTTCAGGGCTGGGATGGCTGCAAATACCTCTCAGAAATGAGATATTTGTGTCCCCCACCCCGAGCAGGGCAGGAGGCTGCTGGCAGCTGCCTGCAGCAGGCATCAGACAGGGAACTTTGGTTTCCCTTTGGGTTCAGGTCTGGTAGAGCATCTTCAGGTCACGTCTCAGCAGAAGCAGCTTTCCAAGTGCAAACAGAGCAGCTCTGGGTTACTTCCCTGTGGGACCTCAGTGCTGCAAAGGGAACCCAGCCTGGTCCCCCTGAGGGCACCCTGCTGAGCTGAGAGCCCCCAGCACCCCCTTAATTAACCAAGCAGCCCAAGGATGGCAGCAGGACTGGACAGGTCACTGTCCCCCCTGTACTCAGCACTGGTGAGGCCACCCCTTGAATGCTGGATGCAGTTTTGGGGCTCTCACTCCAAAGTGACATTGAGGAGCTGGAGCAGGTCCAGAGAAGGGCAACGAAGCTGATGAAGGAGAACAGGGCTGGGGAGGAGCAGCTGAGGGAGCTGGGGGTGTTCAGCCTGGAGGAGAGGAGGCTGAGGGAGACCTCATTGCTCTCTACAACTGCCTGAAGGGAAGTGAAGAGAGGTGGGGGGTGTTCTCCTCTCCCAAGTCACAACTGATAGGACAAAAGGAAATGGCCCCAAGTTACACCAGGGCAGGTTTAGTTTGGACATGAGGAAAAACCTCCTGTGCTGAAAAGGTTCTCAACGACTGGAACAGGCTGCCCAGGGCAGGGCTTGGATCCCCATCCCTGGCTGTCTTCAAAAGCCTTCTAGACATGGTGCCCAAGGACAAGGTGTAGAGTTAGACAATGGTTGGACTTGGTGGCCTTGAAGACCTTTTCCAGCCACAGTGATGCTGCAGTTTTGTGCTTTCCCAGGTGGCCTCCTGCATGGTCTGCAGCTCGCTGCCAGGAGGGGGTCAGGGTGGTGCTACCTGACTCTGCCTGACCACAGGGCAGCAGAGAGGCCTCATGGAAGCTTTGCTGAATTTCCAAAGCCCTTTCTGGAATATCCTCTTGCTGGAAGTGGAAAGTTTCCTCACCCCTCCACCNTGGTGGAGGCAGAGCTGCAGGGGGGGGTGGGAGGGAGGGAGATCACAGGAGGTGCTTCAGAGCCCTGCCTACCCCAGCAGCTTTCATCCCCAGCAGGGTTTTCCCCACCTGTCTGCAGGCAGGTTGAGCTTTGCAGAGCGCTGCCAGCGCAGGGTGGTTGGAGGTTGTTCTCCAGCAAGAGAGTGGTTGGGGTTGGAAGGGACCTTTAAAGGTCCAACCCCACTGCAGTGAGCAGAGACATCTTCAAACAGATCAGGCTGCTCAGTGCCCCATCAGGTTTGACCTCAAACATCTCCAGGGGTGGGGCTCCTTTCCACAAGACACTGAAGTGCTGGGCAAGGAGAGGCTTTTCCCATGCAAGCTGTTGGTCACCCCCCTGTGATCAGCCCCCTGGTTTCTGCCATGTCCACCAGACTGTGGCAACCTGCAGGAGAAACCTTGAAGATCCTCCAGCAGTAACACAGAACAGCCTCAGACTCTGCCATCAAGGACTCACCTACAGCAAAGCAGCTCTGAGGAGCGCAGCCTCTGGCTCCAGCTACAAACTCTCCCACAGCCCCACACCAATTATTTCCCTCCCCACTCCCCAGGTTCATTTGCTTGTGACAATCATTCCCCACTCTCACTTTTGTGAGTGACTCTGGGCACTGCCATTTCACAGCTGGGACCTGCTCAGGCCTCTGTGGCTCCATGGCCTCCAGGTTGTGTTGCTTCTAATTCTTCCTTGGGCTCTCTCTTTAGTTTTTTTCTTCCACTGCAAACATCTTCTTTCACATTTGCCCTTCCATGAGGTGTCTCAGTGATGGGGAGATGTCAGTTTGCCCAACAGCCCCCACTAATAAATCACAGAACCATAGAATCAGGCAGGGTTGGAAGGGACCACAAGGCTCAGCCAGTTCCAACCCCCGTGCCATGGGCAGGGACACCTCACACTACAGCAGGCTGGCCAGAGCCTCATCCAGCCTGGCTGCAAACACCTCCAGGGATGGGACCTCAACCACCTCCCTGCACAACCCATTCCAGGCTCTCATCACTCTCATGGTGAAGAACTTCCTCACATCCAGCCTGAATCTCCCCACTTCCAGCTTTGTTCCATTCCAAATCTGGTGGGGGGGTAGAGAGGCTCCAAACCCCAAGCTCCCCCCCAGCCAGGGGGGCTCAGCCTGTGGGTTCACCCAACCTTCACACATCCCTCTAGGCACAGAACCAATCCTCAACTTGGGGGAATTAGTCACAGGCTGCAAATGATGCAGGAGGTACTTTTCTGGTTCCTGGCTACGAACTCAGACACATCAAACGTGATGCTATTTAGGGACTGCTGTTAAGTCACTGGATGCTCCTCATCCCTCTCCAGCAGCTTGGAAAGGGAACTGTGCCTGCTTGCCACCATCAGCCCCCTGGCCCTGAGCTCCCCAGCATGAGCTCATGGTTGTTTTGCAGAAGTTTCTCATATAAAAAAGAAAAAAAAAAAAAAAAAAAAAATGATAAGCAAGCAGGAGCTGCCTGTCTGCCTGGGTCAGCTGGCTGCCACCACGAGCAGGCTCCTGCCCCAGCCCAGACAGCAGCCTGGGAAGTTGAAGCAGTTCAGCAGCAGGTTGAGGCTGGAGAGGAGAGAAATGGAGAACTTGCCCAGACATAACAGTTAGCAGCTTCCAGACTCCCACCAGCAGCCAGATGAGTGGGGAGAGAGGGGAATTTTAGCTGTGAAACCCAGCCTCAGCCACGGCCTGGGGTCTCAGCTGCTCTCTCTCTCTCTCTGCCTGACCCTCCCAGGCTGGTGGCTTTGCAGAATGTTTTCACACTTTCTCCTCCAGCTGAGCTGTGAGCCCTGGCTGGCAGGAAATGTGAGCTCTGGGAGAAGGCATTGGCAGGGGAAGCAATATGTCTGGGTTCAGTCTGCTGCTCACCACAGCCTTCCCCAAGAAGCCTGCACAGGCTGGGTGGGGGCTCCCCAGCAAGGGCTTCAGTTCCTCACCTCCCAAAGCTCCACCAGACCCTGCCCTGCAACACAGCCCTGGCACCACCTTCCCATCCCTGCAGCACGTCCCTGTGGCCCTGCTCTTGTTGGGAACAGAGCTGAGGGGCTGCTGGGGATCCCACCAGCCAGCTCTGGAATGAGGAGCTGGGGCTGGAGATGGAGATGGGGCTGGAGAT
>VXBD01003005.1:837-11852 GCA_013399975.1 Indicator maculatus
GGGGGGTTGGGGTGAGGGGCTGGGTCAGCTCTGGATGCTCCATGGCTAAAACCATGGGAATCTTCTGCTCCACAACTGTTCCCAGCCTGTGACAGCTGCACAGTGCAGCCACCAGAGCAGCAGGACACGGGGTCATTTCTCTGGCCGTGACTAATTCATGGGGAAGTGCAGCCCCTCTGCTCATCACCTTTGTGCTGCTGTCTCCTCTGGTGTGAAGGCAGGTGGACAGACAGGGAGACAGCCCTGAGGTGGGGAGGGAGGGGGGAAAGGAGCAGGGGGTGTGAGGAAGCTACTGGAGATGCTGACTTATATTCTCCATGGCTTGCTGTAAGGCAGGGGAGGAAAAGGGGTCAGTCCACCTGTGAGGAATTGGTCTCCCTCAGGAAGCTTTGAGCCCTGGGTCAGACCTTGGTTGCAGATACCTTGAAATCTAGGCAAGACTTCCAGACATGGCCAAAGGTCAATTCCCAGGGAGTCCCCACTCCAGTCACTTCTAGACTGTAGATAGCAGCACCCAATGTTACCTGGCCCTTAGGAACAGGGAGAGAGCAGGGGCCCAGTGTCTGGGCATGGACCTCCAGCCTTGGCTTCTTGAAGAAGTCACCAAGAGCTATAAGTGACTGAGTGATGAGAAAAGCAGGCTTGTCCTTGCCCCCAGAGCTGGTGACCCATCAAAGCTACCCCTGACCAGACAATCCCAGGCTGGTTTGGGTTGAAGACACCTTTAAAACTCATTCAGTCCAACCCCCCCTGCAGTCAGCAGGGACATCTGCAACTGGAGCAGGGTGCTCAGAGCCCCAAACAACCTGACCTGCAATGGTGCCAGGGATGGGACATCTCCCACCTCTCTGGCCAGCCTGGGCCAGGCTCTCACTACCTTCATGGTGAAAAACTTCTTCACATCTAATCTAAATCTCTCCTCTTTCATTTGAAAGCCACAACCACCAGTGGGACCACGAGCACACCCTGAATCCTTCTTTTAGTGTCAGCAGCAGGTGGCTAAAATTAGGACAATGATTTTGGCACTCCTGGTGACCTCACTTAGGAACTGTGTACTATCAACTGCAGGTTCACCTCAAGTGGGTTGCCCAGGATAACATCCAGGTGGGTTGGGAATATCTCCAGAGAAGAAGGCTCCCCAGTTTCTCTGCACTTGGTGTTGGGAAGCAGTTTGGATAGCTCATGAGATCCAGAGTGGCTGAACATGTGTGGTGGATACTCTTCCATCATGCAAGGCCAGCAGATGTTTCCTCCTTTAACTGGGTGCTGGTTTATGGCAGAGACCAACATGATTTTGCTCCTTGCTGGAGCTGGTAATGAATGAGGCTGAGCTTCTACTGACCACCTTGTGCTAAGGTAGCCATCAGTGACAACAACCTCAGCCAAGCAAAGTCCCTGTGAGCCTCAAGTAGCAGTTGGGTGGTCTCAGAAGGGTTGGGGAAGGTTTAATACCAACACAAGGACCTTTTTTCTTCTGTGAAAGCAAAACCTTCCTTGCCTGGTATAAATAAAACATGGCTCTGAGTTGACATTTTCATATTTCTCAGAGAGTTCTTCTTTTCCTACAGCTGCTGGGAATGCTGGGGAGAAGCTGTAGATGAAATAAAGATTTTAGCTCTGATC
The DNA here is from genome assembly GCA_013399975.1 of Indicator maculatus. Taxonomy (NCBI): domain Eukaryota; kingdom Metazoa; phylum Chordata; class Aves; order Piciformes; family Indicatoridae; genus Indicator; species Indicator maculatus. Next base: position 2,461 of record VXBD01003005.1, read on the forward strand.
TCTCCATCTCCAGCATCCCAAAGTTTCTCCAATCCTCTGTGAGCTTCCCTGCTCTCTGACTCACCCAGCACTCCAAAGCTGAACCCCACCACACCTCCTTAGAACACAGAGCTACAAATGAAGGACTGCTCCCAGCAAGACCACAGGTGAGGGTTGGTAGGACCAAGATCTTGGTCTTTGCATGGGAAAAGCACAAGATTAATGTTCTGGAAATACTTATTTAACTAAAACAAACCAAAACCAAACAAAACCCACCTGTGGCTTTATTAAAAGGTCTTTTGTTGTCACTGGGATGAGTGCGTGGAGCACAGAACTCTGCTTTTAACACTAGAGTCAAGTGTGAAAGCTGGGGTGAAGAGCACCCCGACTCTTGGTAGTAAAAGGAGGAAACTTAAAATTTGATCCTTGGAGATGAAAGCCTCAAGGGTGAGTGTCAACCAGCTTTTCCTCTTGCTTGTTGGAGCTCCCAGCTTCTTCTGAGCAGGCTGTGTGGAGGGTGACCTGATTCCTGCAGTGCAGAGTGCGATACTCAGGTGACCAAAAGCTGAGATCCTTCAGTTTCCACCTGCACTCGAGGGTCAAGCTGCAGACCAGATGTCCAGCTCGGCTTTCTCCCACCCCATGAGCTCTCCCAGGCTTTTGTGATGCATCTCCTCTGCCCTCAGAGATGCTTTTTCTTCTCTTCTGCTCAGAGTAGTTCATGTGTTCCTGCACCCTCTGCTTCCCCAAAATCCCTGCGGCTTCCTGGAGATGGGGGAAAGGTTTGCCAGGAAACTCCAAAGAGCACAGAAGAGAAAGCCAGGGCCTGACTGAAGCCTTGGTGCTGGTGAGGAGCAGCTGATCAGTTGGGGAAGGGAGTGATGAAGATGAAGGTGCTGAGGGGCCTGGAGCATCTCTGTGAGGAGCAAAGGCTGAGAGCCCTGGGGCTGTTGAGCCTGGAGAAGAGCAGTCCCAGAGGGGATCTGAGCAATGCTCAGCAAGAGCTGAAGGACCTGTGGGGGGTAAGAGGATGGGGCCAGACTCTTCTCAGTGATGCCCCAGGACAAGGGGCAGTGGGCACAAACTGGAACCCAGGAGGTTCTATCTGACCAGGTGGAGAAACCTCTTTGGTGTGAGGGTGCTGGAGCCTGAAGCAGGCTGCCCAGAGAGGTTGTGTAGTCTGCTTCCCTGGAGAGCTTCCAAATCCAGCTGGATATTGTGATCCTGGGCAAGCTGCTGTGGTTGACCCTGCTTAAGCAGGGGGGGTTGGACTGGATGATCTCCATAGGTCCCTTGGAGACAATTTTAACCTCCACCCTTCTGTGTGGGCTACAATTGTCCTGCTTCCAGCTGTGGGGGTTGCCCCATGCCTCACTCTGCCCCACTTCCCAAGCTTTTTCCAAAGACACCTAATTGCCAGCCTTCATCCTGAGCTCTCCCTCAAGCCTGGCTCTTCTCCTGCTCACCCAAGCACCACCAACCCTCTCATTACTGCTCTTCTCCTTTTTTCCCCTGTAGTGGATCACAGCCGACTTCAAGCATCAGCCTCTTTAAAAATGCATCTGCTCTGCTCCCTGCTAAAACACATGGAATAATGGAAGAGTGTCCATCAGCAGGGCCCCAGCACCTGGACAGCTTTCAAAGGCTGCAATCTCTTAAAGAACATAGAGCATCTTCTCTCCTCCAGACCCAAAACTGTGTCATGTTGCTGCTATCTGAACAGCAATGTCCATGTGTCATAGAACCATCGAAGGGTTTGCATTGGAAGGGAACTTTAAAGGTCATCCAGTCCAACTTGGGACATCTGCAACTAGAGCAGGTTGCTCAGAGCCCCAAACAACCTGACCCAAAATGGTTCCAGGGCATCTCCCACCTCTCTGGGCAACCTGGTCCAGGCTCTCCCCACCCTCAGTGTCAAACATTTCTCCCTTCTCTCCAGTCTGAATCTCCCTCTTTGAGTGCAAACCTTGTCCTGTCACCACAGGCTCTGCTCACACCTTTGTCCTTAGATTTCCTGTAGGTCCCCTTGAAGTCCTGTAAGGCCTCCAGAAAGTCTCACAGGAGCCTTCTTTTGTCCAGGCTGAAGAACCCCAACTCTCCCAGCCTGGCCTCACAGCACAGCTCACTATTTGGCCGTGTGACACAGGAGCTTTGCTGGTACCCTGCAGCTCAACAACCACAGCTGGTCCCTGTGTCTGTGACACAAACCAAGGTGAGAGGGACCTGATCCAACACCAGATCCACTCCCCACCCTAAATGACTGCATCCTCAACCACTGTGTTCTAAAACATGGAGGTGGGACAGTGCCCCCTTCTCCAGACAGGTCATCTTTCACCTGGAGCTACCAGCCCCACATTCAGCAGAGCATGGACAACTTCAAACACCTACCTTGGTGAGTGCTGGCATGGACACACTGACCTGGGTCATTCCTTTGTCCGTTCCAGGGGCTCAGATGCCCAAATTCTGGAAGGCTTTTGGCTTTTATTGCAGGGAAAAGAGCTGACCAACTTGGAGGTGAGGACTTTGTTGCAAGAGAGATCCTTGTTATGGGGTCATGCACTAGCTCCCAAAGCTCACTGGGCAGAGCTCCAAGAATCAATGTCTGAGAGCTTCAGCAGCCCAGAAGTGGTGGGCAGCTTTCCTGTCCTCTGCAGCACCAGGGGTTGGACTCAGCTCTGCTCTGGGCTATAGTGTCCTCATTTAGAGATGTTTCCACTTGAGCTGGTCATTAAACATCTTCATAGGCTTTAGGGTGAGCAGGATGCCTCTGAGGACTGTTCATCTGACCCACTTCAGAAGGTGATGACAGAAAGAGATGAGCTGCATTGTAGACTCCATAGTTCCTCTCCATTGGCCATGGTCTACACTCAGCTGTGCACCCCTGCTTTGAAGACCCCAGAAGCACCCAGAAGCCAAGACTCAGATCCCTGGTAAGTCAGCAGCAGAAGCAGGATCAGGACCAGGACTAGGGTCAAGGTCAAGAGCAGGATCTGGATCAAGAGCAGGAGCAGGAACAGGACAAGGATGAAGATCAATATCAGGAGCAGGAGTGAGATCAGTCCCCTGCCTGGTCTCTACTTGTGATGAGTTCTCCAGGTCTCATCACTGCTCCTGCACCTTCTGCCTGCCCTTCCCAGCCACTGCAGCTGGTGCCCACTGGCCAAAGCTGTCCCATCCTTTGCTCTAATTCCAATTCTGACCACCCCCAGGCCTCCCCCAGCTGGCTTTTGGGGACTGGAGCTGTGTCCCCCACCCCCCCCTGTGAGGGACCCCCGGAGCCCTGACCTGGAGCCCAGTGCTTTGTGCTTGGGCAGCACCCAATAGCCCCTTATGATTCAGGGTGGTGAATACTGAACCACCCCCGGGACAGATTCAAGGAGAGCACCAGAGAGGCACCTGTGAGCTGCTGCCACCTGCCTCCCTCCCCAGCACCGGGCATCGACCCCAGTGCCGGGCTCTCAACCTGGCCCTGGGCATCGACCCCCGTCACAGGATCCCAGCCCTAGGCACAGACCCCAGCCCCAGGCACCGACTCCAGTCCCAGGTACCGACTCTGACCCTAGGCATTGACCAGGCACCAGGAACTGACCACTGGCAGCACCATGTCACAGGGCTCCAATGTCAGGTCCGAGCACCGACCCCAGCCCCAGGCACCAACTCCCAGCCACGAACACCGACCCTGGCACCTGGCACTGACACGGGCATCGGGCACTGAGCCCAGGCACTGACCCTGGAACCAGACCCCGACCCTGGGCGAGACCCCGACCCTGGGCACGGTCCCCATCCCTACACAGGATCCCCGCTCCTCTCCCCACATCCCCCAGCAGAACTCAGGGTCGCATTTCCGAGGCAGGGGGTCCCGGGGGTGCTGTGTTTGCGTTTTTTTCTTTTTTGGGAGTGTGGGGAGGTTAGGATGCAGGAGCAGCAGCAGACGGGAGCTGTGTTTGTGTCTGCCAGGGAGAGCCGGGGAAAAGCGAGGAGGGGGGGGATGGAGCGGAGGGGGCCCTGCTAATGCTGCGCGGAGCTGATTCTCCAAGGCCCCCCCGGGCAGCACTCAGCATCCAGCCCTCATTAAAATTTCATCGACAGCACTTGGCCAAGGTCTGGTTATGAAAATGCGCTTTTGGCTTCATGGAAAAAACAGGAACAAAGAACTGGGTGAGCTTGAGGGGGGACACAGGGGCTGGACACCCCCCAACACACACCCCAACCCCTCCCTGGAGCTTGTGGGACGGGAACACTTGGCACTGGGAAGGGTTTGGATGGTACCCCTGGGCTTGTCCTTCTCCCTCCTGGGTGATTATTGAAGGTGTTGGATAATTTTTCCTCTTTTTTTTTTTTTTTTTTTTTTGGTGGTTTCAGGGTTTTTGGTTTAGTTTGATGTTGGTTTTTTTTGTGTGTGTGTGGTTTTGGGGGGGTTGGGTAGTCTCAGGGGTTTTTTTTTTTCACTCCCTTTAAAATGGGAGGGTCTGCGACTTCCTCCGTCCCACCACAGGATTGTGAGATGTGGGATTCAGATATTATTTTTTCCACTGAATAAGTTGCTAAAAAGGCAAATAAACAATAAAAAGGGCCAAAAAAAAAAAAAACCAACCACACCTTTAAAACAAAATAATAAAACCCCACAAACCAACAACAACAAAAAAACCCAAACAAAACAAAACCCTCCAAACCAAAAATACTTCAAAAAAGCTACCAAACTACCAACGCCCCCAAACAAAACCAAAAGCAAAAATCCCCAAATCCTAAAACAAAAACAAGCAAAAAACACAAACCACCGAAATAGGAACAAACACACAAACAAAAAACCAAAGCAAACCAAACCAAACAACCCTCCCCCCAAAAAGCAAAACAAGCAAACCCCAAACCAACCAAGCAACAAAAAGGAAAAAGTTAAAAAAAATTCCCAAACAAGCCCAAATCCCCCCAAACAAGGAAAAAATCCCAAACAAGCCAAATAAGCCTCATTTTTATCTCCATGTGTCCACTCTAGAAGAGGGGCTCTAGCCCGAGGACTGCTACATCCCGGCTCCCGGGTGGCTCCACTTGGTTTCTGGGTTATTTCGATGCGAGCCGCTGCGGGAGAGGAAAACTCCAGGCTGATGGAGCCGGGAGCTCAAATGTCCGTTCCTCAGCCATTTCAGGTCACAGCCCGGTGAGGACCAGGGAGGAAGAAGAGGACACCCATGGAGACACCCCCAGGGGACGGGGTGGGAAGTTGGGGGTCGGATCCTGGCCGCTCCCGGAAGCCATTCGCGGAACAGCGGGTGAGAGATGTGAGCTCCCCCGAATTCCCGACAACGAATTTAAACCCTGGGAGCATCCTCCGGGATCCGAAGCAAATCCAAGTCCGGGAGCGACAAGTGTAGCTTCGGGACACAGCGAGTTTGGGCTGGTGTTGCGTGGTGAAGGGGTAAAACTCATCCCCTACCCCCGATGTTCCAGCCACGGTTTGAGGCGTTGGCACGGCTTGAAGTCCGGGGGCAGCCCGGAAGGAGCCCCCAGCTCTATCCCGGGGTGCTGAGAGGCGGCTCGGCCCCAAGATTTGTCGCTTTTCGTTAAGTTTCTTTTCCTTGCCCACCAAGGAGGAAAGGACCGCGTCTGGAGACCTGATGGGGATGCGCTGGGGAAAAGGGGAATCCCTGGGAAAGGGGGTTCCCGGGGAAAAAAAGGGGGTTCCTGGAGTAAAAGGAAGGTTCCTGGGGAAAAACGAGAGTTTTGAGGAAAAGGGACGTCCCCAGGAAAATGGAGCTCCCGGGGAAAAAGCGGTTCCCAAGAAAAATGGAGATTTTGGAGGGAAGGGGGTTCCTGGGAAAAAGAGGATTCCTGGGGTAAAGGAAGGTTCTTGGGTAAAAAATGAGGCTTTTAGGAGGAAAAAAAGATCCCCGGGAAAAGGGGGTTCCTGGGGGACAAAAGGAAGCTTCCCGGGAAAATGAAGGCTTGGGGTGAAAAGGGGATCCCTGAAAAAAAAAGGGAAGGTTCCCGGGGAAAAATGGGGCTTGGGAGGAAAAGGGGATCCCCAGGGAAAGACGATCCCACGGGAAAAAGAAGGCTCCTGGGAAAAATAGAGGGGTTTGGGGAAAATTGAGGAAAAGGGGGGATCCCTGGAGCCGTGCAGTAACTCCAGGAAGCAGGAGGGTGAGGTAAAACGTGCATGATTTATTTTGAGATGCTGCAGCGAACACAGACACCGAATTCCATTCAGCACACACACGGCGGAACGAAATCGCCTTTAATTGAAAAACAAAAATAACAAAATTTTGGAAAAAAAAGGCGGGGGGAGAGTAAAAAACATAAATAAAAGGGGGGAAAGGGGGAAAAGGTAAATAAGTGAAAATAAAGAAGAAAAGGAGGAGAACTTTAAAAGCAGAGAAAGGAAAAATGAAAAGTGAAAAAAGGAAGTAAAAGGGGGAAGGGGGAAGGAAATAAAAGAGGAAAGGGAAAGGAAAAAGGAAGGAAAAAGGAGGGGGGAAAAGGGGGGAAGGGGGAAAAAGAAAAATAAAAAGAGAGGAAAAATGGAAAAGGGAAGATTTCCCCCTTAAATACACTAAAAGAAAAAGAAAAAGAAAAGATGAAAGAATAACCGAAAACCAAACAACAGAAGAAATGACTGAAGATAAGGAATATTCTTGTCTTAGAAAGTGCAGAGTTCCCCACGGGCCCCCACGGAGGGTCCAACCCGAGCATCCCCCCACCCCGGGCCGGTCCCTCCCCGCTTGCTGAGCCCGAAACCCGCTGATTGTCGAAGCGCAGGGGTTTGGAGGAGTGAAACCAGACCCACACCCACCAGCAAAACAAACTCCATTCCCACCCCAGAAACCAAACCGGGGCTCCTGGGACAGGCCACAATTTTTGGGTGACTTTCTTTTTCTTTCTTATTTTCTCTTTTTTTTTTCTTCTTTTTTTTCTCTTTTTTTTTTTTTTTTGTTAATTCTTCCCCCCCCTTTTTTTTTTAATTTAGTTCTTTCCCTCTTTATTTTTTTTATTCTTTCCCTTCTTTTTTTTTAATTCTTTCCCCTCTTTTATCTTTGATTCTTTCCCCTCTTTCTTTCTTTTTGATTGTTTCCCCTCTTTAAATTTTTTCTTTTTGTTTCTTTCTTTTTTAATATAATTCTCTTCCCCATTAATTTTTTACTTCTCCCCCTCTTTTTTGATTCCTCCCCCTCTTCTTCTCCCCCCTCCTTTTTTTTTTTTTTTTTTAAATTTTTCCCCTCTGATTCTTTCCCTCTTCTTTTGGATGTTTTCCCTTCTTTTTTTTTTTNTGCTTTGGACTCCCCAAAAGTCTCCACCACTGCTTCTTTCTTGAGCCTTTTGGTTCCTCTTTTCCACCATTTTTTTTTTCTTCTCCTCTCCAGTTTTATCTACAAAAGTCTTGTCCCAGTCCTAACAACGTCACCCCCAAGATGGGGAGGGTGGTGGGGTTGAGGGGGTGAGGAGCAGGCACCAAAATTGTTCACTTTGGGTGAGTTTCCCTTTATCATCTTCTTCTTTTTTTTGTTAAGGATGATTTCTCTTTTTTTTTCCCCCCCTTTTCCTTCCCCTCCCAATTTTTTTAAAGAACCACAAAAAAAAAAAAAAAAAAAAAAGAAAAGAAAAAGCCCCAAGAACCACCCCCCCCCTCCCCTAACCTGCCCAATTCAGAGGGGCTAGGTGGGGGTGGGTGAGGGAGGGCTCGAGGACCAAAGCAAGGTGGTGGAGGTGGGTTGCAAGCGCTGCCTACCGACGCTCCCTAAACCCGACACGCACAGCCCGCCGCAACCCAGCTCCTTCTTTCAGTAGGTGGCAGAAAATTTCATCCTTTTCTGCTTCTGTCTCTGGTTGCAAAACCAAACCCTCACCACGTTCTTCTTCAAGTCTAACTTCTCGGCGATGGCGGCGATCTTCTCGGAGGAGGGTCGCGGCTGGACGGCGAAATAAGCCTCCAGCGAGCGCTTCTCGGGGGCGGCGATGGAGGTGCGCTTGCGTTTCTTGTCCCCCCCCGTGTAGATCTCAGGTTTGGTCATTTTCTCCCTCTGGGCCCTCTCAGCTTCCTCCAGCCAGGCTTCTAAGATAGGTTTGAGGGCCACCATGTTGTTGTGGGACAGGGTGAGGGATTCGAACCTGCAGATTGTGCTTTGGCTAAGGCAGCCAACTCCTGGGATCTTCAAGTTGGCCAAGGCGGAACCCACGTCCGCTTGGGTCACCCCCAGCTTGATCCTCCTCTGCTTGAAGCGTTCGGCGAAGGACTCCAGCTCCCGGGGGTCCGTCTCCGTCTCAGGGCCGGAGATGACAGCGTGGGAAGCGAGACCGTGAGGGTGGGACATGTTCATAGGTTGGGAATGGTGGGCCATGTGGTTGATGGCTGACATGTGGGAGTGAGGGTGAGAAGGTGTGGAGCCCACATCCGGGCCTGGCACCCCTCCGAGGGGAAGGGCAGAGTTGAGGTGGTCCAGGAGCTCACCGTCCAGCCCTTGGGAGGGCTGGTGGTGGTGGGGGTGGTGGGGATGGTGGGTGGTCAGCACAGACGGGTGGTGCAGGTGGACAGAGGACGAGGTAGGAGTGCAGGAGACGCTGCTCATGGTGTGGTAGGTGGCATCTGGCTTGAAGGGGTGGGTTTTCTGTGATACGATGTCCACAGCGGCCAGAGCCTCGGCGCCTCGCAACAAGGTCTCATCAAAGCCAGCAAAGATGTTGCCCTGGATCTGGACATGGAATGGGAAGGGGGAGGATGGATAAAAACGGCAGTAAAAAACAAACGGGAGGAGTGGGAGAGGGTGAAAGGGAAAGCGGCATGGGGGGAGGGGGGTGGGGGGTGTCACACTCTGTCCCTCCAGCAGCACCTGGGACAGCTTAACCCAAGTTCAACCCCCCTACCGCAAATACAAGGACCAGGAGTAGAGCTGCTGGACCTCAAACACCCATCCTTCCATCCGGGATGAGCCTCCCCAAAAGAGAGAGCAGCCAGAGGAGGGGATGGAGCCGGTGGCTGTCCCGCAGAACCTCTGCTGTCACGGATGGGGATGTGCAGCAGACAGCCCGTGATGTACTCTCGCAGCCCACTCCCAGCTGCCCCCTCCAGCTCCTCTTCCCACTCCAAGCCCTCTCAGCAGCAGGATAACCCCCAACCTACTTCACCAACCCCGTCAAAACCCCCAAAGAAACCGAAACCCCGACGGAAACCGTCAAGAAGACGAAGTTGGGAAGAGGTGAAGGCGGTTTGCAGGTGCAGGATCCCACAAAGCCCATCCCGGTGGGGGATATCTGGAAACCGCGGGGGCAGGGAAGAGAGTTTGGGGGGTTAGGCTTACCTGGGGGGCGGGCAGGCAGGCTCTGCGGATGGCTTCGGAGCTGGTGTGGAGGTGAGGGTACTTGGGTTCGTGCAGGATGGGGTGCATGCTGAAGGCCTGCTTGCTGTTCATGGACATCATGGTGGT
>VXBD01003025.1:2877-21993 GCA_013399975.1 Indicator maculatus
CTGCTCTGGTGAGACCCCATCTGGAGTACTGCATCCAGTTCTGGAGCCCTTATTAGAGAAGGAGCTGGATGTGCTGGAGCATGTCCAGAGAAGGGCCACAAGGATGATTAGAGGGCTGGAGCACCTCTCCTATGAGGACAGACTGAGAGTGTTGGGACTACTCAGTCTGGAGAAAAGAAGGCTCCCAGGAGACCTTATTCTGGCCTTCTAGTATCTAAAGGGAGCCTACAAGAAAGCTGGGGAGGGACTTTTTAGGATGTCAGGTAATGATAGGACTAGGGGGAAGGGAACAAAAATAGAAATGGGTAGATTCAGACTGGATGTTAGGAAGAAATTCTTCACCATGTGGGTGGTGAGATGCCAGAACAGGTTGCCCAGGGAAGTGGTAGAAGCCCCATCCCTGGAGACTTTTAAGGCTAGGCTGGATGTGGCTCTGAGCAACCTGATCCAGTGTGAGGTATCCCTGCCTATGGCAGGGGTGTTGGAACTAGATGATCCTCTATGATGCTATGATTCTACTTGTTTCACATAACTTTGAAGCTAAAGAGACAAAGGCTAATGGAGCTGGGGTTGTTCAGCCTGGAGGAGACTTAGAGGGGACCTTACCATTCTCTACAACTACCTAAAAGGAAGTTGTAGTCAGGTGGGAGTCAGGCTCTTCTCACAGGCAACTTGTGACAGGACAAGAGGGCATGGTATGAAGCTATGCCAGGAGTGGTATAGGTTAGATATTAGGAAGCACTTCCTCACAGAAAGGCTCATTAGGCACTGAAATGGACTGCTCAGGTGGAGTTGCCATCACTGGAGGTCTTTAAGAAAAGATTGGATGTGGCACTTGGTGTCATGGTTTAGCTGATCTCGTGGTGTGTTAGATCATATGCTGGACTCGATGATCTCAGAGGTCTGAGGTCTGTCAGAGCCTCAATAATTCTGTGATTCCCATGTAATTTTCAAGTAAATATTGTCTTCCATTATTATTGTCTTTCTTATTAATTTCTCTTGGTTTATTCTTGATTACATAATTGGTTATATTGTTGTTTTGTTTTGTTTTGTTTTTTTTTTCTCCCCAGTGCAGAAGCCTTTGGTTTGTATTTATTAGGTCACAAAACTACCACTGGTGACAATAGGGCATACCCAAAATAATGCAGCAGCCCTGAAGGACAGATGTGCCACAATACCATGTTGAACACTGGAATGCATTTTTTTTTTTTAATAAACTGGAGTACATAATTGAATGGAGCTGCCATCACTAAAACACAGTTAAAGTTGTGAAGTCCTTAAGCATCTTAAATTGTGGTGTGATACAATATTCACCAGGCTTCAGAATACGTAATCATATCTATGGCCACCTAGCCATGGTTTGCTTTTTTACTAGGCAAGATTAACCCTCTATCACACTTTAATTCAGATGAATTTACCACTTTTGTATATGACGCCTTACTAAATCTCAGGTGAAAGAGTAAGAAGACCATAGTTCATAGAAGATCAGGCCAGTGAAGTGCCAAGAAAACACACATTTAAGCATTTGCTTAGAAAAATGCCTTTTCTTTCTTTTTTTTTTTTTTTTTNTGTTGATGAATAATGGACCTAATACAAAATTCTGACAGGCACAAACTTGTAAGTTCTGATACGGCGATCTGAGGTGATTCACAAGCAATAAATTCAGTGATGTTAGTTTTATGCAAAAAAGAATCTTTTAAAACCCAGGGAAAAAAATAAATGTATAATTTATATGGTTAATATTTGAGGTAAGTTCACACAATTCCTGTGTCTGCATGTGCATGGGTTAAAATTAAAGAAAAAGCACAAATGATCTTCAGTTAAAACTTGGCAACTATTCCAAATTTTACTTCTAAATTTGTCATGTATGCTTATTAAGAACATAATTCATTGCTGGTGATGCTGGTCTGAAATATTAGTATCTATCATAAATGCTGGAGAATTTTTCAATGTATCTGCTTTCAAACATTGGCACAGTATCAGCTTCAATGACTAGGTAAAATTCATGTGTTGGCAAATGACACCATGGTCTTTAATGGCAGATTTATTGATCTGCTGACTAACTGTTACACTGCAGTTCAAAAGATTTACAAATATTTTGATTTTCTACCATTTTTAGAAGTTGAGTCAGAAAGATCTTGTGAACTGCACCCAAATCAGAACAAAACATTGTTATGCTTGCATATAGATGGCCTGTTAAAAGTGCTGTCCTGAGTTCCTGTGTTTTAGTTTTCCTGGTAGGAAAAATTTGTTCTGGAGGGGAAACAAATACAGACACCATGATATTTTTCCTTAGAAATAATTGCCTGTGAATAGGGAAGGCTTTCAACATTGGAAACTCAGTATTATTTAACAGATTTTTGCACATTATGCCATTACTTGCTATACTTTCATTTGCCATACAAACTGTACACATGCAAGGTATACATACTGCACAAATGTAAGGTTTGTGCTGCCCATCAATCAGTTAGATGAAGGCAGACAAAATCCATCTGCCTAAACTAGACAATGAAGATAAAATCCAAAATAATCTCTCTGTCTAAACTAGACAATGAAGACACAATCAAAAATCTATTCCAAATTTAAGACCAGGAGCTTTAAAATGGAGGAATTTATCCAATAGCTCAACAGATTGAAGACTAGAAATGCTACTGCATTTTAGAGGTGAAGACTCAACTTCCAATGTTGCTAATGCAACTACAATCTCCAAACAGTAGCTACAGCAGTGTTGTACAAAAACTAGAAACTGAAAATCTGCTTAGTTGAAGAAGCAAAAAAAATGGCTTAAAATAGTTGAAGTTCTTCCTAATTTCTTCCAAATCGTGATCTGACTGCTTCTGCAGACCTCACATTGCCCTTTGGAGCATAGCACAAGTTCCTCTTTCTTCCCTCACCCTCTGCCTCCACAAGCTCAGCCAACAATGTGAAATTTTTACAGGTTCTCCAGCCAGTGTTCTCCAGCCCTTTGGTTGGAAACAGGAGGTAGATGTAAAAGCTTCCTATGTTAGAGACACACTGGGAACCATTTTGAGCCACCATTATGAAACAGTTTAACAGGTTGACAAAGCATACAAGCATATGGGGGGGTGTGGAGGGGGTAAATCCTATCAAGGGTACATATATGAGAAGCGATTGCTTGTTTCAGAGGGAAGATGTACTTTATAATACAGATCTCTTTTTTTTGTTTTTCTGTGACTGCAATGCAGAAGTTTCTATATGCTAATCTTGGCATTGAAATTGATGTGTGGCCTTTAGGTAAGTCACTTAATCAATGTGTTTGTAAAATGAGGATAATAACATTTATTTGCCTGCCTGAAAAGGATGTAGTAAGGACAGATGAGTTAATGCTTTAAAATGCTATTTGCTAACAATTGCAAGTATTATTGTACTGCAGACTTAAAACCCTCCTTGACTGGCAATTGAAATAGCTGAAGAACCAAACAGAATTCTGAAATGTAAAGGTCATAGAGGTCTCAGCTAAAGTGGGGTGGTTAAATCCCTTCCTTTTCAGAGAGCTAATTATGCTTTAACTGAGGCAATAAATACCAAACAAGTCTTAAGGATATACCCGTTCTTACTCAGAAACAGAATGAGGAAAATATTGTGGGATTCACACTTGATTCACTGTGTAATATGCCACTGAAAACGGGTCAAGAGATGACCTGAGTACAACACAGAAAAATGTGTTCAAGTTTCTATTCTGGCATGCAGGTATACTCATGGGTACTAAGAGCACCACAGATAAGACAGAATTAGATGCATCATTACCATTTTCAACCCAATTAACATCCTTGCTCTTTAAGATTAAATATGGTCTGTAAAGATATTGCACGTTAGAACAAAACAAAACAAAAAAAAATCAATTCTGAGGGCGAGAAAGGTGAATATAATACTGTAGCGCAGCAACAAGTAGATTAGGAAATGAACTACAGTAAACTGGTTTATCTGCGAGCTGTGCCTTAGGAACTCTTCTGAGGCTTCAGGCTGCCACCACTTCTCCCACAGATGTTTCTCTGAGAAGGGGCAAACTTAAGCTGCCTAAGGTGGCTAGAGAATCAAGTCCTCCAAAAAAAAAATCCCTTTTTGCCACATGTAATGCTGCCGAGAATCATCCCATTAAAAGCAATCAATGTAGTAGTTTAAAATAAACAGCCTTAGATTTCTTTAACAACTGTAGTAAAGGGTCATAATTTGATCCTTCCTTATGCTGACTGAAAGCTAACCAGCATGGTAAGTGGCCTCTAACTTTATTAGAGATTGGGGGATATGTGCTTCATGAATATTACAGGTAACTCAGTTTAACTGCTTGGTATTTTCATGATGAGTTTGCTTGAAATTAATCAAAGAATCAAGGAATCAGGGAACCAGACTGTGATTAGCAATATTTCCAATAATGTATCAAGTTATGGAAAGTGCATTGTGAAATTGTTAACTGAAGAACAAGCTACTTTGCCTATCTCCAGGTTATAGATCTTATTTCCCTTTTTTTACAATCAAAGCTCAGGGCAAACCCAGTGTGGGAAGAGATAGGTGGCTAGCATTTCCAGAGTAGCAGTGAAAAAAATCAGTGATGGGTGCCATGTGGGGAACCTGTGACACTGGCAATACTGCTTGGTATATCAGCTCCAAGCTGACTTAATTCAAGGACATCAAATTGTTGGAGCAGGTTCAGATAAGGGCCACAAAGGGGTTCAGAGGGCTGAAGGACCTCCCTTATGGGGACAGGACGTGAGAATTTGGGATATTCAGCGTGCAGAAGGCTCAGGAGAGACTTTATAGCAGCCTTCCAGTACCTGAAGGGGCCCTACAAGAAACCTGGGGAGGGACTTTTTACAGCGGCTTGCAGTGATAGGATGAGGGGCAATGGATTTAAGCTGGAAGAAGGTAGATTTAGAGTGGATATTAGGAAGAAGTTGTTTGCAGTGAGGGTGGTGAGATACTGGAACAGGTTGCCCAAGGAAGTTGAGGATGTCCCCTCTTCGAAGTGTTCAACGCCAGGTTGGACAAAGCCTTGAGCAACCTGGTCTAGTGGAAGGTGTCCCCGCCCATGGCAGAGGGGTTGGAACTATGTATCTTTAAGGTCCCTTCCAACCCAAACCATTCTATGATTCTATGTATTGGAGTGGATAAGCTTTACAGCAAGACACAGATTAAGAAACATTTTGTCATTTTCTGTAAAACAGTTCTAAGAGAGGTTGTAAATCATTGCATGCTGGTCTGCTACTCAGAGAGAAGAGTCATGCAGAAGTTGTTTGGCTTATGGTGTTAATAAGATTAAAAACAAAGAGATGCTTTTCGGGGCTCGGACAAAATGTGGTAGTTGTAGAACGCTCCAGGTAGAAAGAATCAGATATACTGAAATTCAGCCATTTTAAGGGATGCACTTCTGAGGAGATTTAAATGCAGAAATAAATAATATGGAATGCTGTGCGCATTAGATTTAATGAGTGTCTAGCAGGAGCCTTGTCACTTAAAAAACCTGTGCACTGAAGAGATTAGGTAGAGGCAAGGTTCAACAACTGCTTGTTGCTCTTGTTCCATGAAAGACAGAACTACTGCATATAAAACACTACTGTCTGCCAGTCAGTAAATGCTGAAAAATTTTCCTGGGATCATTTGTTTAAATTTGTAAAGAACGTGCTCAGTAATTTACTATTTCATTTGGGTTTTGATGATCACAGTATTATAGAAACAACAAATTTTAAATTACTATCTGAGAAATATTCACAAAAGCATTTCAATTCACCACACCAAAACATCCAGCAACAACAATCTGCAAAGTGTCCACAGCTAATAGGAATGTTATGCAAGTTCAGTCAAAACAAGCCAAAGGAACTAAAATTTTCCAGATATGAATGCTAGTTCCAGATTATCTGTTCATTACCTCGAGATTTTGAATTAATAGTAAAGATTTTAAACAACTGGAGAAAAAAAGTTTCTAAAAGATTTAATGCTTTGCATTTCCCTTCAACAATGGTGTGTCACAGTTAAATATTTAAATAAATATGTAATATTTTTGGTTAGATTTTTGTTGAAAAATTGGCCAAGTTCTAATAAGATACTGTGGGGTTTTTTTTATTAAAGTATGAAAAGAAGGCATTCTAAATGGCACGACTTTCATTTTTTTACTTCACCTCAGCAGCAGTAGTGGTAGACATTTTTTTTTTAAAACAAGACTCCTTAGGTCATTATCTTCTACCTACTTATGCTGAGATTGTTTATTTAGCATTTGTTCCCCTAGTAGGATGTGCTTTGAAGGTATACTGAAATCTTCTTTTATGCTTTATCACTTTGTAATGATGACCTGAAGATGCCCATTCTATTGGAGAATCTCTACAGATGGTTTGCGCATGTCAGTAAGAACATTGGACCTTTAACTGGATTTTAGACAAGCACTGTCATTAGCCAGTGCTTGGAAGTTTCTTGTTTGCCTTGCAACTCTGGCAGTAATCCCCAAGTCACATCTGGCAGTTCACAAACTTTAGACATCTATCTATACACACCTTAGATAAAACTAGTATCTTATTTCAGCAGCTGAAAGGAAAGTCAAGTAAGGCTGTATGTATTACTAATTTCTTAGTGATATATTTTACTTGCAGTGCACTGCATTCTGGAAAACGGACCAAAGAAATTATTTTAGATTGAACAGCAAACCACATTGTAGCATATTTCTTAAAGTGTGGTTACACGATGATTCTATCTATGCTGGGGCAGAGAATAGTGGAAATGGTTACAGGTGCTCATGTGGGAACAAAAAGCCATAGATCTAGCGATGTATATATTCTCTGGACCTTCTTCCTTAACAATGTGTTAAGCCCTTATTCCTTCCATGTGTATTGCTTGAGGAAGGGAGTGTTTTTCCTCTGCCTTCATGCTGCAGATGTCCCTGGAATTGTACACATCAGTTCTAGGGTTCAATCACACTGGTAAGTTTTTCTAATACATTTCTGCTACTGGTGATGTTGCTGCAAAGCCAAAAGCAGATCCAGTAATTCAGCAGAGGGTCATATGAGGTCCAGAACAACAGTGGATCAGATCATCAGAGCTTACTGACTCAAAAGTCAGTAAGTGTTCAATTCAAACTCTCTCTAAAAAGAAATAGATGCTGTTTTGCTTGCTTAGAACAGAATCATACTTTTTTACAAAACTGTGCTCCACTTTCCATGTTTTTACTTCACTATATCTTGTTATTCCAGGCAAGTGACAGTTTAAACCAACAAAACCCCTCAGTTTTCATTGATACAGCAGCAAGGTATGTCAATCTGCCAGCAAAGATAAATTCGCTGAGTGTTATGGTAATTAATAGGTACACTGGAAAAGGAGACTTTCCATCCACCTTTAATGAGCTATTCTTAGCACTAAAAGTATTTCCTAATCCATGACAGGTGAAGGAGTTTTGACCCTGTCAAACTGAACAGCTAGATCAAAAGTGTCACAAGAGGGGGAATTCCAAGTCATCTCAATTATACAGCACCACATGAAATAATTATATTTGGTTACCCTTTAGAAGGGTAACCAAAAGTTATCTTGAGGGATAACTTTTATGTACTGCTCCTCCAAACATGACTACATTCTGACTGTGCTGCTTTTGATTTTTAAATAGCTCACACAGCTATAACCTTTGAATATTATTTCTAACTATGAATGACAGTATATTTACACACAAATACCATATTTTGTTCTTAACTATGCAAGTTTACAAAAGAAATTAAAGGCTTTGTTGAATCTTGTCTAACATAATTGAAAGTTATCAAAGGTTTTATACTTTTTACTAATAGAGCTAATATACAATGCAGAAGACCCTTCTGAAAAGAAAGAATAAAACTAATCAAATCTGTTTCAGTTAATACGCAAACATACACTCCAAGCAGTATGCAAAACACATTAACCTGAAAGGCACAATGCACCTGATTCAAATTTATAAAAAGGCCTTTTTTAATGCTTCTGAGTATTGAATAGGTTATAAAATGAATGCAATTTACTAATGAAATACAAAAATACCCACACGCAGTTCCCCAGTATTGCCAATGTGGAAAGCATTCTGGATGTTTATCAATAATTGGTCCCCAACATACAAATGAAATCATGTGAACAAGCAGGACAGATGAAAAACCTGAAATAACTGAGTTTATTCTGAGAAGGAAAGGCTGGGGCATGACACCCGAGTTCTAAGTTAAATTTGCAAAACATTTCTATAGTTAAGAAAAACAGTAGGCAATAGAGGATAAATATTTTCTTATCGTTGTCCTATAGAAAAAAAATTAGAAAACCAAGAAACATACAGCAATTATTTTTTTGTTGTTGGCAGTGTTTTACAGTTTGAGTATCCATGCTTCATTTTACAGAAAAGGAAGGACTTCTTGTGCAGCTCCTTACAAAACCACAAAAATATTTTGGTGACACTTGTATCTCATATTCCACAATCCTGTCCTTTTACCAATGTGCATTGAGACCATGAAGAAACCATAAAGCCTATCTTATCCACTGGCATGGAGATCAGTTTTCTTCCATGTAACTTTAAATCCCTTAAGGGCATCAATACCCCATGACTTACTGGAAAAAGACAAGATGGAAAAAAAATTGCAATTAAACAAAACCACAATAAAACATAAAATCAACAAGTGATAGGGAGAAGATGAATATGCAAGCAAATAAAGGAAGGAAAAAAAACCCCTACAAATCAGTATTAATTTGGAAGATTACAAAGTTAATAAAGGTAGTATTTGTAAAAACAAATCCAGGACAAAAATTCCTAAAATATGAAAAAAAGTAGACTGGAGATATGAGCTGAAAAGTTTTATTTCAATCATTTTAATGCAACTCATATACAGAGTTCTCCATAAGTATTCATGTAAATCTTATTCAGAGCTGGAAGTAACACTGCAATTTGGAAATAAACAGAAAAAACCCTGTAATGTTAATAACTTCAAGTAGTGCTAGAGTGTTTTCAACCTAACAGAGTATGCAGTTTTGGTAAACAGAGAGGCAAGATTAAAAGCAAGTCTGTACAAAGTATCTGTACAGAATTTTACATTGCTAGGAAAAAGGTAAGGAATAAATAGTTGGTCTTGCATTCTCTTCGCTTTCAGGATGTTTCATATATGTATTCATTAGTCAGCCCTTTTAAATATTAGGTGAGATGACTTAAGACAGATTGATACTCACTGTAGTGTCTTTTAATTGTATAATTGGAATAATAATTTGATTGTACAGGAGGACATGTTCTTTAAGCACTCAGGGTTTTCTGAATGACAGGAAAGTAGTTGAGTTCACAGAACTTAAAATGACTGTGCAGAAACCAAACCGGTAAAGATGTGAGCGCATCTTGAAGGATAACTAAGTTTTTGGCACTATGTAACATTACTTGAATATAAAGACAATTTTGGTTGATACTGCTGAGTTATCTGCTTTTCAATCAGACACACAAGCAATTTAAAGTAAGAGAAGCTAAAACATTCTAAGTAATGTTTTAGGTAATACTTGCCCTTAAGATCTGCAGAGGAGATTTTGTTTTTAGAGGACGATGGTCCTGATTTAGAGGATGATTCAGCTCCCAGGATAGAAACCTTTGTGAGTTTTCCTAGTGCATGTGTTGAAACAGATGACAACATAGGAATTACTGAGGACACAGCTGAATGAGTGCATAGGTCAAGAAGCCACAGATAATTCATGAACCGTAAAAGCAATTCAGTATTCTAACTGGGTGAAGCTGAAACAGCAGAAGGAAGAAACACAATAAATAATTGTAACAATTTGGACAATGATCTTACAAATTAAAAAATATCTTCATTTGCATAAATTAATGCCTTAACCACAAAAAGAGCCAGATAATGACCAACATAAAAATATCAGGAGAGGACTTACTATGGTTTGTGAGATTAACTTTTACTATGGGGATTAACTTTTACTATGGGGAGACGTGAAAGATTTTTGAAAGGATTCTTTCTTTATAGTGCACTAATATGTTTGGTATTTGACAACTACTGACCTGAGTAATCAGAGACAGTGAGCTGTATCACTGATAAAAAAAGGTTGATCTTAAGGCAAAAATACATATCTAGAACAGTAATTGTGTCTGGAACACTGTGTTGAGAGTCAGTGATGACAGAAAGTAGATGGGTTTCAAAGACTCAGTAAACCTACTGGTCCATGTATTGTCATTTATCCTACCATAACTATTCTTTCTTCAGATTGTTTAAGGAAAAAGATATGTGATGAAATACAGCATAAAGAATATTTACTCCACTGATTTTAGTGGAGTTAAGGTTTGCATAATAGTGGAGTAAGATTGCAGAGGATGGCAGATACCTGCTGAAGGTTCTGGAGTAAAGATACTGTGCAGTATTCAAACTATCTGGAATGCAATGAGAGAGAAGCAGATGTTGTAAGGAAACAGTTTAAAATTAAAACCAAATGTACACAAGACTGAGGAATGAAAATCCCCCAACACAAACATCAGTGGTCTTCTTGTGGAGACTTCAGAGGCTGATGACTTGTCATTAAGCAAGCTCCCTCGTCTGTATCAAGACAACTTAAGCACTCGATCTCAGGACCTAGAGGCACACTGAAAAGATGACTGAAAAATGAGGCTTTTCTATATTAATCAGATTACTTCAGCCTGTTAGAAAATTTACTAGACTAACAGTAAATTCTAAGTGTCATGTACATGGTGTAGTACCCAAGATCTGTAGTGTAACAGATCAGTCAAAACACAGAAAAACCCTCCAGTATGCCGGTGAGCAAGAAACACTCTGCAAAAGCTTCTATAGGTAGAAGCCTATAGTTATCATAGAAGAGCAGGACTATAGCAGGTATGCATTCCTGTGTCCTGGCAGGTACCTCATATACAACAAAAGACATGAATCTGAGGCAGCCCAGGTGATCCAAGATCACTAAAGATCTGAGGAAAATGAGAAACAGTAGTTATCTCACTCTGTGATCTCACTACAACTCACTCCTGGCAATTCTTACCTGGGTAAGTGCCAATTTCTGAGATGGAATATGAGGATTTGCTGAAAATCTGAGAGAAAGAGGAGAAAATAGACAGCAGTCAGTGCAAGCTGATGATAGGTGGACACTGGATGGAAGGCCAGTTTGATGATACTTGTTTTATATGACTCTCATCATAGTCCTAGGTGATCAGAGATCTCTGTCTCTGCTCCTTTCTCATGACCCATATGACTACAGACTTTGTTTTTATTGTGGCTTATCTGTAAAACACAAAATCATATACATTGACAGGATAATTAAAGAAAGAGAAAAATAAATCTAGCTCCTTACTAGACATGTCCACTCTGCTCCTAGAAATATCCATTCTCTTCTCCTTTTTAGAAGAAAGACCTGAGGTGAGGAAATGGCATATTCAGGAGAGACTGTGTCTTTGAAGTACAGATTCTTGAATACCAATCAGTACCTGCAGTAGCAACTGCCTTTTAAGAGTGGATGTGTAACACTGTATAAATTTTAATAGGAGGCCTAGAATTTGAAAAAAATTATTATTTGGATGATCACAAGCCAGAAGAAAGCAAAGGTGTATTAGAATAAAGAAAAAGCTGTCAGGTTCTGTCCAAAATTTTGTGCACAGTAGGTATGGACAAGCCTTGAATTAGGACCAGGGTGCATTAAAAGAATTGTAGTGGGTGTCCTGTATACAGAAATTCATTAAGTTTTAGGACCTATAGATATTGGCACAGTACGGAATGAGACAGCAAACCATATAAGGGAAGAAGCGATCTAGGAGACACTAAATAATAGTAAGCAATAAAAAAAATAAAGCATATTAATGACTTAGAAGATGAACAAACTGTTATTTTTGATAGCATTTACTCTCAAATATTCTTCTTTGGTAGAAGTGTCAAAAGGGGGATGACAAAATAAAAAGAAGCAGAAGAGTAGTCCATGCTTTGGTATGCAGTAGTAAGAAACAGTGTAGTAAGAAAGCAGTCAGACCTAGCACAAACATGCACATGGAAACAACGAGAGAACACTAGGGAAGATATATGATACTGGAACAGTATTTCCTACAAGCCTGCTACCAGATCACTAATTGAAGACAGGCAGAAGGAAAAGCACAATTAATTGCTTGTGCATCACCTTCACAGACACCGAAGTACAGCCCTATCTTTGGGGATGGCCTGCTGTCCTGGTGGAAGCAAGGGGACAAGAGGAAAATGAAGAGCCTCAATGTTGCCTGAGAAGATAAATATACTGCAAGGAGATTGAATACCTGGCACAGGCTGTGATCTATGCAATGCAGAAGGCTAATATGATTAAAGAGGTAGAGGAAGAGAATGAAATGCTAACAATCAAAGAAGCTGAATTTCCAAGCAGGAGATACCAGAACTGCTGTGAGAAGTGTGATTGCTGATGCATGACGTCCTGCTGCAGGACCTGACTGCACAAATGTGAGAAATACCTGCGCTAAATGGCTAGTTAAACTAAAATCAGATTGAGCAGGGATAACCACCATTTTCTGAATAGGATTAGGCAACTGAATCCAATATCCAGGGAGAACTCCATGAGAAACAAAAGGCTCAGAGATATATCAAAAAAGAAGAGCATTTGAAACTGAGGGGAACTGACTGAAAGCCATCATCCCTTAAACTATTCTAGGGGAATTAGGATCACATTAATTTGGAAAACCAAAAGTTACTTGTATAATGCATGACTGCAAGTGTATCTTAAGGTGAAAAAATATGTATAATTGTAAAAGATTGACATTTGAATTAAAATATAAATGTTAAACTGTTTGTAACAAAGAGATGGAACCAAAGCAAAACAAAAAGAGAGAGAATCACAGAATTGTAGAATTGTTTTGGTTGGAAAAGACCTCTAAGGCCATTGAGTCCAATCATCAATCTAACACTGTCGAGGCCATTAAACCATGTCCTGACATGCCATGTCCACACATTTCTTGACTACTTCCAGGGGTGTTAACTCCACCACTTCCCTGGAGAGCCTATTCCAATGACTGGCCACTCCTTCTGTAAAGAAAGTTTTCCTAATATACAGTCTAAACCTTACTGGCAAATTTCTCCTTATTCTGTGACTTGATACGAGGGAGAAGAAAACAACCGCCACCTCAAGTACAACCTCCCTCAGCCTCTTTTTCTCCAGATTAAATACTCCCAGTTCCCTCAGCCATTCCTCAGAAGACTTGTTCTCCAGACCGTTCACCAGCTTTGTTGCCCTTCTCTGGACATGCTCCAGCAAGTCAATGTCCTTCTTATAGGAAAAGCATTTGATAGCCAAGGGCAGTCACTGCATAAGCAACAGCATCATTAATGTGAACTGCATCTGGGAGAGGCTGTTGTGTACTTCTCAGACTCCAAGTAGGAACCTCAAAATCGAGGAGACAGACAACCACCTGTAGTGGTTTGAACCACATCATGTTCCCAACTATCAGAATCATGAATTTATGAGTACTACATTTATGGCTGTGCAGTGTTACAACCATGGAAAGCAGAGTCTTGCTTTCTCCCTTTTCCAGTTCTTGAGCAGGTGGCTGTGTTTTTGCCTGTTGCAGGATTCGGATGGGTATTCCTCTCCCTTTTCCTTTTGTTCTCTAAATATACTGATGTCATCTGATATCTTTATAGCAGAGGAGTAAAATATTCTGTGTAAATCAACTGAAAACTCTCCCTCTGCCTTTGTCTTGAAGAGTGGACACAACTTTACTGTGAAAGGAAGTAAAATAAAGACACTGTCGTTGAATTGGAGAGAAATACAGAAATTGTATTCAAAAGCATACAGGAAAATACAGAATACATGAATCCTTAACACCTAATACATACACAGGACACATGAAAAGCCCCAAAACCCTTCCCCCAACCAGACTAAACCACAAACCCCAGTACTCATTTTCTCCCCACCTCATTGTCTCCCTGCCTTAGAAGGCCATAATTGTGCAGGAGAAAATTAGTCAGGCCTCTGAAGGCCATAAACAGACCTACTCTCCCATGTTACCAGATAAGAACTCCCTCTGGAGAGCCAAAGGGAGGAAAGACAGAGTGAGCTGGCCTTGCTGCTAGCTTACAAAGAGCAGAATTATTGGATTGAATAACAAAGTTACCATTTCCCAGAAATTCAATGAATATGTATTACTGTGAGTGTACACAAAGCATGTAGAGAACATCTTTGGTTATGTGACCTGGGAGGGCTACCCCCTTGCATCTGTCATCATTAATAAAGGCAATACCTAGCTATGGGCTATAGGTTTTGATTGATCTCCCCATGTCGTAACAAGTTGCTTGTTTAATAGCAATATGCTGTTACAGAAGTCTTCTGCAATAATAGCAGGAATATTCCTTTGGGACATCTATCCAGGAGAGCTCAAGCTACCTGTTTCATAAGTGTTAAGAGATAAACAAACATTGGTAAGACAGAGGTGACAATTACCAAGTACTGTGGGTACAACATTAAGGAGAGTCCCAAACATTTTCTGTTCTTCCCAACGCATAAGAACATATGTAAATACCAGGAAACAGCACTGACAGTTGTAGAAGGTTTTTACTACTGGCAGTAATTACTTTCGAGAAATACATATAGAAGGCATAAATAAAACAGAGTACATACAATGTACAGAAATGTTAAGCTATTCCTAAATTTTTCCTGTATTTTGTATCTGTGTTTCACAAATTCTTACTTGAAACTAAAGACCTTCCATTGTGGTTTGTTTGTTTTTTTAATTGAGAATTGTAGGCATTTTCACAAATATTGTGCTACATCTGCTGATATTTTAAAATCGGAATCACACTTTGAAACGTCTTGGATACTGTGTAAACAAGTATGAAACCTATTTACATTTTTCAATATACTCTGTTATACAAAATAAAGACACCAAATCATAATAAAAAACTGCAATAGTGTGAAAGCAAGAAGCAATTGTTATTTAGGGCTTTCAGGTTGTTGGAATGTGTTTCCATCTTCCTCTGCATGGTAAGTGCAAATGGCATTTCTGTCAACTGTGCTTACTGAAATCTGGTAACTCTGAAACACACTTTTTTTGTATTTCAGATTCGTTTTGATCTTAAAGATGTGTTGTTATTTAAAGCCCCTGATACCATGACAGGGTAGACCTTAAAAGAGCCTCAATGAATACCTGATGTTTCTTAATAAAACCAAATCTAGAATCAAGACCAACGCCTGCAAAACTATAAACTAATTAATGGCTAAACTAATGGATTCTTGAAACGATTGCTGCCATTTTCAAGGATACATGCTTTGTCCTTCATATGTAATCAAATAGTTGAATCTTTGCCAGAAGTGCACTATTAATTATGGAACTGTGACATGCTGTTGAAGTCTAGCTTTAGAAGCAGCTGTGCAACACTGACCATTGTCTTCTCGTATGTGCTTCACCTTAAGAGAATACAGCATTTGGGATAAGCAGCTTATTAAATTTCCATTCCTGATGTTTGACATCAAAAGGTGCAATGGCAATTAAAAATGCATGTATCTCCTCACATGCAAGCAAGCAAGGTGGGCCACCCACACCTAGATGTAAAAAGGCTTTCAGGAAAAGGAATCGGGAGGGGTTCTGTCCAGACTGAAATGATGACAAATCGTAGATATAGCCTTTAAGTATTGCATTTAAACATAGAAAGGACATGCCTTGTGAATTGTCACTTCGAGAGATCAGTAATTCTTCAACATTGTCAACAGCAGAACTAAAAAAAAGTCTTCCTCCTTTTGATACCTGCCATCTCGTTAGACAGATTAAGCTATGAGTCTATAGACTGTCCGCAGTTAAAATGGAGCACAACTGGGCACACATCATCCTTGGGCATTGCCCTCTTTCTCTCCCTGTAGGCTAAAACATAGCTCCATCAAACCCCCACTGTATTCCTGCTTTGCACAATCTGAGAACTGGCATGGAAGGAATCACACTGTAACTCATGTATGAGTTATCTGTCAATCCCATAGCTGTGGGATTAGGCAACTGAGAAATTGGCAGTAGTGCATAACAGCTATAGTGTAGAATCGTGTCCTCCAAAGGTGACTCGGAGAGGTCTACAAGCATCTTACAGAGCCAGGCCAGGCCCAGGGCTGCTCTGAGCCACTTTGTCTAAGCACCTGGAGCTCAGCAACTGGTTCTGCAAGAGGCAAAGATGACACAGATCCATTCTGTCTGAGCTATGAACAGCCACTGTTGATGAGGAAGAATATGAACCAGTGCCTTAATAAAAAAATATTTTTTTCCTAACCTGGATACTACAGTTTAGCATCTCTGTCATCTTTTACAACATAAATTCAAAATATTACTGAATCAAAATGGAGGTACTGCAATGACAAGAGCAGCCATTTTTCTTTCTTCAATGCTTTCCAGATATCAGATGTTCTTTAGGCCAAAACTTTGATTTCTATTTGAACTTTGCATATTTAAAAAAAAAATCTAAATTGATGTTATAATAATTGTAACCATACCGTTACTGCTCAGATATGTATACATGACTTAAGCATGAGCATTCTTTGAAAGTCTATTTTCAAGTGGATTGATACACTCCAGCCTTAGTGGTAATGAGTACCAGACGCATGCCTTAGACACCACTCCTATACGATCCACTGCTGTCCCTCAAAAACAACAGTTATTACAATCTTCCTATTTCTACTGGCAGCACTAGCTGCCAGCTTTGTATCAACCTTTGAAAAATGCACAAAGATGCATTCACCTGTTGAGACATTGCCATGAACTACCATTTTTGCGTCCACGTACAGTACTAAAAGCAATGTTCTGAGAACCAACCTCACCCTTTGAGTATCAGGTAGATCACAGTGCAATTGACGATCACAGTTAATATATGCCTTAGTATCTTTAAGTTACTTGTGACAAAGCAGGCATATAAAATCATGCCTAGGTAGTAAACTGGAACATGAGTAGATACAAATGGTACGGTTATCAATGCCTCAGTTCACAGTGTTAAATACAGCATTAGGCCTTCATCTATTACAGAGACAGGAGCTCTTTGCTGGATTTAACTTCCTGAAATTCAAAGTTGCTTAGATGCTTAGAGGCTGGATACTGTGTTGTGTCTACTTAAAATTTTTCAAATGAAGGGGTCCCTGTCCCTGACCTGAAAGTGACAGCTGTATTCCTTCTGTTTACACAAATCACTGCTAATTAAAATCTCTTTCTTGTGTGTATGCCAAACAGCTGATAAGGGTGCTGTGAACTTGCTTGAGCTTCCTGACAATGAAGAAAACCAGAGACTGTGCCAAGAGTGAAGCTCCTGTTTCTCATGCTTGTGAATTTAAAGGGTGCACAAATTGCCTTCCTACCTCCAGTTCAACAGCACGTGACCACCAAACGAACCAAACATCTGGAAATCCCAAAGCAGCAGCACAGGTAACACGTAAATATGTAAAAAAACCAAATTCCTGGCTCTTCTCCTGAGAATCATTGGGAATTTCTCTCTTTTTAGTTTGCCAATTAGTTACCTGTGAGAATGACAGTGACACGTTCACAAAAGTACGTGTTGCACACGGTATGACACAAAAATCATGGTCAGGGGTCTTAAACTTTGCTTTTCCACAGTCACTGGAATCGCTGCAATACAGCTAGTTTTGAGAAGCACAGGTAATTTTAAAAACATTTTTTCTGTCTCCAGTATGACTGAAGAAATGGTGGACACCGGGAAAAAAAATCTTATCAGAGCTAGATTATGACAGGCACAGAACAGGTGCTGCTCCTTTCAAAAAGCAGTAACTCTCCCCTCCACTAACTGCATAGGCCTTCTCCTAGGCCAACTTCCACAGCAAGTATTATTTCTTACTCAGGACAGAGAATATTTGTTGCACTCCATAACAAAAACCAAAACAAACCAAAATAAAAATCAATCAAAAAACCCACAAATTTGGATTTTTGTGTGTGTAGTTATGAAGTTATGAAAAAAATATAGTGCAATTAAACATACCCTGTTGAAGACAGCAATCATTATGGAAACTTTCACTGTAGCCAGTTTTGGGTAAAGTAATAAATGAATTGCCAGTGTTCACTACACACCATGCTGTGAGTTATCTGGCATAGGGGAAGAGGATGCAGTACTAAAATTCCGAAGGGAGTATGAGTTACAAACTTAGGGTAACAATTTAGGAGATGCTGTGGCATCTAGGAGCTGAAAAGTTTGTAAACTGTGACTGAAAAGCATTCAAAAGAGGCCTCTAAATAAACGTTCTCACTAGTTGTTTAAAGAAAGCAAAATTGCCAGACCTTAAATAAAAGTGTTAAATGCTGGTCTAGAGGCATGGTCAGGCTAGTGATTAGTTGCCTTGGATATCTGGCAGCCTATCCAAAAACAAGACGTGCTGATAGTATGTCAAAAAATTCCACAGCAATCTACCTGTGCTATTCAGCATTTAGAGCTCCATTAGATCAGCTGAATTAATCTTACTTTGTTTGGGAAGCTTTGTGTCCTGTGAAGCGACATTTTGCTGTACAGACATGGTGTTTATGAGAACTCATGGATCCCCCCGGAGTCTTGTTTTGCTGAGCTTGTTGGTAAGCACGCCAGCACTCTATCAAACAGTCGAGAAATTTATTCCAGCACTCATGATGACACCATATCTGGCTGGGGCGGGAGAAGAGGGGGAGCGAAGGGGGGAGGGGAAGGCATGGAGCGTTGGTGTGACGGGAATTTTGTGTGTGGGAATGCAGGGTTCACCAGGCAGCAGACACACTGAAAATGACATCAAAGGGGCAGTAAGAAAACAAACTAGGAACCGCCGAACGACGGCAGACACACCTCTCCTGCCTGTTCTGCCCAGCACTGCCGGGGAAGTCGGCTTCGACAGTTTATTTCCTTTACTAACAATTCTTCCTAACCTCACCGCCCCGTCTCTCCGCTAGCGCCGCGGCCCAGGCCTGGTCGTTGCTCATTCTGCAAGCCACTGCCTCTGCCCGCCCCGACACTCCACACCGGTTTTGGTAGAACGACTCNGCGAAACTAAGCCCCTCGCTTTTCCGTGCCGAGGGAAGGCGCGAACAGATATCACCCCAGCACCCCTTCTCCTCGACTCCCACAGCCTCCAGGGCACCAATACTACCGCACTGGGTATCGCGGGGTAAAGCCTGGCACGTCCCAGGCTACTGGGGAGGGGCGGCGAAGGCGGCCGCCTCCC
>VXBD01003025.1:22072-46258 GCA_013399975.1 Indicator maculatus
CTAGGCCTGTGCCGCGGAGAGGGGTGCCCTGCTTCGGCGTGGTTAGGGGCACCGGGCGAGCAGGCGGCGACCGCCCGCCTCTGGGGGTGCCGGGGCGTGCGGTGTCCCCTCCCCCTCCCTCCTCTCCCCTCCCCGTCGCAGCGTGGGGTTGTCCCTCAGCCAGCGCCGCAGCGGCTCCGCTTTCCGCGCCGGTGGCGGCGTGGGGGATGGAACTCGAGAGGGGTTTTGCGATGACCCTTCTGATTGAGGCATCTCCACTGCGGGCGGAGCCGCCACTTGGGTTCGGCGGGGCCTCATAAGCCGAGTAGGGCGCGGTGGTATAGGAAGGCCTCCGCCGTGGGCCTCTCTGCCGGCTTCGCCAGTGTTGTGAGAAGCTCAGCCGCCCGTCCCCTGCGGCCTCTCCGGCGCTTCATGTGTCTTTGTTGTGCCCCTTGGACCCGCTTAAAAGCGACGTCTTTTTGTCATGGCGGGGTGGGGGCTGGTTCACAGGCGAGTCTGGCGTTTGAAGGGCAGGCAGGTGCACCACGAGGGTGAGAGCCAGGGACAGCGGTTAGCTGAGCCGCTGTCGGTAATACAAGTGTTTTTGAATCCATCTGTGGTAACCTGTAAATAAGCTAGTTCTGAAGCATTTTTCTTCAGGTGCGTTTTTCCCTATCCCTGAGTCCTCAGCTCAGTTGTTCGGCACATTTTGAATTGATTAACAGTGGTGTATGTGTGAAGCTTACTTGAGGTTGCCGGGATGAGCATCCTGTTTTTGCCTCTTGTCGGGAACTGCGACACCAACCCTCTGACTGGGGCAGCCGGCAGGCCTGGGCGAGAGAGCCTGCGAGAAGCAGCTCAGGCAGAGGTGGCCTGTGTCTTGCAGAACCAAACTGTCGGCCTTGAAAGATTTCTAAAACTTTACCAGCCAACTGAAATGAGAGATTTTGTGGCGTAACTTTAGATGTTGCATTTCACTAGTGGTCTTTTGATAAAATTGTACTGGCCAATGCCATGTATCGCAGAAGTCTGGAATAGTCCGTGTTTGTGGGAGGGGAAGTAAGGGAATTTTGCACTTTATTTTTTTTTCCCTTTAAGGTATTTCGATTTTGCCAGGATTGTATTACACAATGCTTTTGGCTTAGCATGACCAGATGCCCCATGGGGTTCTTGAAGAGAATACTTGTAAAGCTAGATCATATAAAAAAGGATTAGGGATTAAATGAAATACTAAGCTAATTTACGAAGCATTTCCTTCAAACTGTAATCTCTTAATGAGAGAATAACTGTATTTTAAACAATGGTTTTGGGCAAGCTTGTGGTAATGGATGCAGTGCTGTAAAACACCTAATTCTTTCAGGGAGGTACCAAGGTGTAGGGAGTAATAAATAGGCTTCATTAAACCCATTCATTGAAACATTGGTGCTTCCTGAACGTGCCTGCTGTCTAAATGGGGCGTATTGTGGATGATGGAGTTCGTATGTCTAAGGAGAGCATGGCTGTGCTGAACACAGTAAGTTTGCAAAAATTTTGCGTATTTCTTGGGTTCATCCCTCTTTAGACTAGAACTTTAGATAATCCCGTTTGTAACTTGTCCCTTCCTGGTTTCTGAGCCTTAAACTTGTCACTTACAATAGAATTATTGTTTAAACAAGTATACTGTTACTTAGCTTGAAAGAATAAAGGACTACTTTAGTGATGACCTATGATAAAATGAATGTTTTAATTTAAGGCCAAACAACAAGCCTGTCCTGTCTTTGATCCTGTGGATGGTATAGAGTGGCAAGGATGAAGAATGTAAGCACAGGGAAATGTGTGTTCGTGTTTCCAGGCAATGCTCATCCCAGTTTACATCAATTGTGATCTAGCCTGTATTTAATAGCTTCAGGTATGTTTTTTTTTATCCAGAGGTCTTGCATCAGGAGTGCTTAGGAGAAAGGTTGCAAAGTTCCTAATTGCTGGCTGTATGAAGAATCTTTTATCTGGGGTGTTCTGAGCCTCCAGTATGTTAGTTGTGTATGTTGGTTGATCAGGTGTCAGTTGCTTGCCATGACTTTGTCATAGGCAGGGCAGGAGGGCTAATATCTAGTAGATGCTTGGTTTTGGCAATTCATTTACTCCTTTACTCCAGGAAGGCTGGATAGAAATACCACTCAGCTGCTGAACAAATAACAATCTGTTGCTTACTCCTTTTGACACCACTGGCTGTTTTTTGTCTCTGTACCTTTGTTCCTGGTGTCCCTGCTTGGTGGCATTTTTTGGCACTTGAATAGTTTAAACAGCAAAGATACAAATAATGTCCCAGTTCAGAGGCTAAGTTGTTCCTGATGGAGGGGACAGGAGGCAGCTGTTGTGCCTGGCACCCTGTAACACTGTAATTTTACTTGAATTGGGAGGCTTTGAGAAAGAAGTGAGTCAGACTTGCTCAAAAAAAACGTGGGTACTTTTCCTGCAGTATAAATTTCTTCTTGGAGTTTGCAGTGATTTTGCTCTTACTTAATATTAAACAAAATAATTAAGAACTGTTAGGAATTTTGTTCCTTACAGCTATCATACTGTATATTGCCTAGAGAAATAAAAAATTGGAGATTCTGACAGGATTAAGAATGCTTGAGAAACTAAGCGTTTTAAACGTTTGTCTGCAGATCCTATACTATGCCTTGTGCAAAACCATAAAAATAGTTGTTCCTTTGTCTAACTTAGTATGTTCTTCCATAGACAGGAGGGGAAATAAAAGATTTAGAGTCTAGTCCTGGCAGTGACATCAACAAATTGTTGGCTCACCCTTTGGGCTTGAGTCTGTCAGCTGTTTTAGCCACGGTACCCTAGTGGCATAGCCAGTACTAGTGAAAATGTCAATTGTTTATGCATGACTGTTGTAGGAGGCACAGTTAAACTGATGCACTCAAAGTAGGGCTGCTTATGGTTTTGGGTTGTGCTGGGTCTCTGAGGATGTGTTTCCACAAGCCTCCTTGGGCAGCTGTCCTTGGGTTTGGCTACCCTCTCTGTGAAAATTTCTTCTAATAGCATAGTTTCTCATGTGAATTTGTCTATTGTCTCTGGTCTTTTTTTCCTGTGTATTTTAGATAGCTTAAGACTGACTGTAAGTAGGCATCAGCAACCCATGCCTCCTCAAAATTAGCTTTTTCATGTCTGGTTTGAGGAAATCCAGCTGTTAGGTTCTACCTGGGAGATGTCAACCAGAAAGTTAAGGAAAAATCTATCCCCTTATTTCATACCCATAATTCCTGCACCCAAAACATATCATCAAATTCGAAACCATCCTCTGCTACCAAAAATCTGGCCTGGTTTGGGGCCAGACAGATCCTCCTTTGCCCCAAAAGGGGCAAAAGAATGAGACTCACACAAATGGATTGGAGAGTGATGGAAANCAAGAATGGCAAACTAATAGGAACAGACAAGAAGGCTGAGGTTCTCAGTGTTTTTTTGTGTTGATCTTTACTGGCAGCATCTTTCCTCATACCTCCTGAGTGGAAGGACCATAAACTGGGAATTAGGGGAACCAAGTCCCTCCCACTGTAAGTGAAGACAAGATTTGTGACTACCTGAGGATCCTGAACATACACAAGTCTGTGGGACATGAGATGCATTCCAGAGTCCTGAAGGAATTGGTTGATATAGTGGTCAGGTTACTCTGTCATATTTGAAAAGTTGTGGCAGTCAGGTGAAGTCCCTGTCAACTGGAAGAGAAACACTACACTTATTTTTAGGAAGGATAGAAAGGAGAGAAGAGATTTAGGCTGGGTGTTAGGAACAAGTTCTTTACCATGACGGTAGTGGAACACTGTAACAGGTTGCCCAGGGAGGTAGTTAAGGCCCCATTCCTGGAGATATTAAGGATGAGCCTTGACAAGGCTCTGAGCAACCTGTCTAGTGGAGGATGTCCCTCCTCACTGCAGGGGAGTTGAACTAGATGACGTTTGAGGGTTCCTTCCAAACCCAACTATTCTGTAATTCTGTGATCAGTTAATAAGATGTCTGTCAACTGATTCATAGTGATCTATTAGTGTTGTTGGATCTCTGCACTCTTACAAAAGGGAAATACTTGTGTTCTCCTATTTTTCTTGACCTAATATTAGAGATTACTGCTGGTTTACAGTGGTTCTGTACTTTTTTTTTAAGAGTTGTACAGTGGTAGGTAGATATTTAAAATGAAAAGATGAGCAATTGGATTTGATAGAACTGAGTAGGAGGGCAGCTGTTGGGAATATAGCAAGTTTCGGAGTGGAAACTGAAGAGTGATCTAGATGGAATCCTACGTTTATGTGATGGTGAGGAGGAGGGAAAAGGCTGGAGTGAGATCTGTCACAGAATGAACACAATTACTGCGTAACATCCCATACTGCATTGGGAGTGGGGTTTGCCTCTTGCCTTTCTTAGGCTGCATTATTAGTGCAAAACTAAATGTTCACATGAAGTCTTACATTCTTGCGTTGCTGGTCGGTTGCGGCGGGGGGGGGGTGTCGTTTTTGTGGCATCTCATAAGTTCATTCAGCTTCTGAACATCTCTGATTCCAGAGTCATATAGAAACCAAAGCTCTTGTGCATGAGAATTACTAACCCTCAGAAGCATAGCTGACTGCATCACTGACCTTTAAGTCTGTGAGGAAATGGCTATGTAGGCCAATGTACATCTAATATATGCATATCTGGTTGTAGTCCTCATCAAAAGATTGAAATGGGTAATTGTCTTAATCGCTGCTAGTTTTACTAAAACAAGGCATGAAAGGATTAGGATGTAGGTGTGGCATTTTATTATTATCATAGAATCATAGAATCAAGAAGGTTGGAAGAGACCTCAAAGATCGAGTCCAACCTGTCACCCTAAACCTCATGACTATCTAATCCATGGCACCAAGTGCCATGTCCAATCCCCTCTTGAACACCTCCAGGGATGGTGACTCCACCACCTCCCTGGGCAGCCCATTCCAATGGCCAACCACTTTATTATTGTAATGGTTTAATTCATAACTAAGGGAGTCAAAACCAAACCACTGGGTTAACCTTTCTTCCCAACATGGAAGTGAGGGACAAGTAACACATAAACACTCAAGATTGAGACAAAGTGAGATAAGAATAAAGTTTACTGAGCAAAATCAGATAAGCATAGTACAAAATGTACAGTTACCTTAACCTATTTGCAGAAAAAGCACAGCACAACGCAGCAGCAAGTAGAAGCAAGTGAGCCGAAAGCCAAAGCCAGAAAACTACTCCCCCATCCCTCCTTGTTCCACTGACATCCTAGTAGAAAAGATAAGGCCTAAAAAACATGGAACCTAGAAGTAGCAACTGGAAAGGGAAGCCTCCCACGTTACAATCTGAACTTCAGTCCGCATAATACTTTGCTCTAGCCAGCACTTGTGATATTTTAAGCTGGCTTGACTGCAGCATGGTATGAATAACAGCAGTAGATTCAACTCAATCCATGACATTCTCCACTCCTTATT
Organism: Indicator maculatus; assembly: GCA_013399975.1. Lineage (NCBI taxonomy): Eukaryota > Metazoa > Chordata > Aves > Piciformes > Indicatoridae > Indicator > Indicator maculatus. The sequence goes on from VXBD01003025.1 coordinate 27,520, forward strand.
CTATATCACCTGCATCATGTCCATCAGCAATCAACTTCAATGTACATCATATATCAGTCACTGTTCATTCTCACTCAGAATGAGATTGCTTTGCAGTACATGGAAGACTTATCACTGCAGATGCTCTATAGCTTCACTCTGTTCTGGTGCAGCGTAGATCAGTCCATGACCAGTCGAAATGGTGGAGCTGTGTTTCTACTTCTGGGGCAGTTGAGTCCAGTGACTCTTTCTACCCCTCTAAGTGAAAGTAAACTGTGGCTTGCATTCTACTGCTTGGTTTCCAGTACGTGCAGGAGTGGAGATCTGTCACACCAGAAATACATATGGGTTTCACCTCTTCAGCCTGTCAAGCCATCAGTTCTGTACAGTCCAATAAATCTAGTTGTCCCTCTCCTCTGTCTGTTTGGAAGCAGGGCTCTTCTTAATTTTGACTGGGATCACTTGCATCTTGTGAATATGCCTTGGGAGTCCCTTCAGGAGGACCAGGATATCAGTATCAGTTTATCTGCCCTTTTTGTACGTTTTTTGCACTGGAAACTGAGGCAGCATTCTTCAGGGGAGAATTCCCCTGTAATTCATGTGTGTGGGCTTTCCATCCCACTTCCTCATATCCTTCCCACAGTCATGCAAGTAAAACCACAGTGTATGCTGTGGCGTGTACCTCCCAGATTCTTCCCCTTGAGCAGGGGAGCACCTGCTCCTGATGGCTGAAACATAGGAACATACAAGGTCTTCTTAAGTTGGTGGACCTCCTGGGCCTGCACCTTCAGAGCTGAAACACAGGCTTGGACAGAGGAGGAGAGATTGTCTTTCTGAGGCCTTCTGTTTGTTTAATTTACTGTTTGTCCTTGGCTATCTTTCAAACCCAGAGATGAGAATTGAACAAGCAGCCCTGGCTCTTTCTTGTGTTCCTGTGATGGCCCTCGTTTGTCCCTATCTTTTGTAGGACAAGCTGCTTTCCCTCTAGGCTTCTTTTTCCATTCAGGGGGAGCTGATAGTGGTACAGGCTGGTGGTCTGCTGCAGCCATGTGTGCTGGCCTAGAGACCTTCTCTTGCTCCTGAGTGCTTTGAACACTGATGAGAAGGGTTTGATATGCATGTACTAGTTAGTCCCCAACACACTGCAATGATTTAGTTCTCTTGGGAGCTCTCAGGATGCCAACAGAATTTTTCTGAACATTTCACCAGCCTATCAGGATTTTACATTTGCTCAGGGTGAATTTCCAAACCACTGGAGAACTCCATTGCTCTGAGAATTTATTCATACATTCCCATATACCCTGCCACTTGTCATTATTCAGCATTGGGGCAGGTATCCCAGTGATATTCTTGAGAAAGTCCTATATTGTTCTGAACAAAATCTGGCCTGGGGTATCCTCCACAGGAGCATCAGAGCTGAACACCCTTTCTCAGAGATAGAGCTTGTTGTCAGAAGGAATACATACAGAATGCCAGCACATTATCGCCAGCCACTGGCGGAAAGCAAATACCCCAGCATAGCAAACACAGCACAGAAAAAAAATACCAACAATACTCTCTTAACAAGCTTCAAGCCTTAATTGAATGCTCTTGTTATCTTCCTTTTTGTTATCCCAGTCCTTTTGTCTCTTGCCAAAAACTCTGTCTTAATTAAGACAGCTGCTTTTGTTACCTCACATTGGAGCACTAAAAAAATATGTGATGGTTTAAAGCCAAACTAGCCTGTATATGACTCAGAACTAAGTCTTCTCTGGAAAAGAGAGGACCTCTCTTCTCTGTTATGAAGTGTTAGCATATCTGAGGATGTTGGATGGGTTCTTGAGAATTTTCCCAGAGTTTTGAAACAATAGGTTGTGATCAGGAATCTAATTATTGTATTATTGTCTGATTGAAGCCTTCTTTGCTTCATCCCTCAGGCATCCCAGTCCCTGGAGGTAAGAGAGCAAGTCCGGAGAATGGAAGATTCTCCCTTGTTTGATGGACTGGGTTAGAGATAATTTGGGCAAACTGAATACCCCCAAATCTATGGCTCTGATGGGATTCACCTGTGAGTGCTGAGAGAACTGGCTGATGTTGCTGTGTCACTGTTGTTTTTGGAAGATCATGGAGACTGGGAGAGAGGTGCTTGAGGACTGAAGGAAAACCAGTATCACTCCAGTCTTCAAAAACAGTAAGGAGGGCCCAGGAAACTACAGGCCAGTAAGCCTCACCTTCATCCCTGGAAAAGATCAGCTTATTCTGGAGGACATATCTAAACACATGGAAGTGAAGAAGGTTATTAGGAGTAGCCAGCTGTGGTGGTTTGGCCCTATCTGGGGGCCAGATGCCCCCCAAAGCTGCTCCAGCATTCCCCTTCTTAGATGGACAGGGGAGAGGGGAAAATATACCAGAAGGCCCATGAGTCAAGATAGAAGAAATTTAATAGGATGAAAAGCAAAGGCCATATGCAGAAGCAAGAGCAATTCTCTACTTCCCATCAGCAGACAATGTTCAGTCATTCCTGGGAAGCAGGGCTTCAATATGCATAGTGATTGCTCTGGAGGACAGAGGCCATCAAGGAGTGTCCCTACACTTCCATTTTTTACTTAGACTTTATATCTAATCTGACATCATATGGTATGAAATACCCACTTTGGTTGGTTTGGGTCAGCTGGCCTGGCTGTATCTTCTTCCAGGGTCTTGCCCATCCCTCAGCCTACTATTGGAGGGAGGGGAAATGCTGGAAAAGCATAGGCTTGGTGCTTGACTCAGCAGTAGCCAAAACACTGGTGCATTATCAATACTGGTGCATCATCAACACCCAAATACATCACAGTGCTAGAAAGAGACTCTAGGGAGAATTAATTCCAGCTTAGGCAAACACAGCATAGATTTACTGAGGGGAAATCATGCTTGACTGATGTTAGTCTTCTATGATGGGGTGGCTAGCTGGGTAGATTCAGGGAGAGCAGTGGATGTTGTGTGCCTTGACTTCAGCAAAGCTTTTGACACATAACACCCTCAAAGGTGACTGAGGAAGTATGGGTTAGATGAGTGAGTTGAGATGGATTGGGAACTGGCTAAACAATAGAGGTTAGAGGGTTGTGATTGGTGGTGCAGGGTCCAGTTGGAGGCCTATAGGTAGTGGTGTTCCGCAGGGTTAAGTACTGGGTCCAGTCTTGTTCAACATCATCAGTGACTTGGATGAAGGGATGGAGTGTACCCTCAGTAAGTTTTCTGGTGATATGAAACAGGTTAGTTGATGTACCACAAGGTTGCACTCCTATTCAGCGAGATCTGGAGAGACAGTGTTGGGCAAAGGGGAAACCTTTGTAGTTCAGCGAGGACAAGTGTGGAGTCCTGCACCTGGACAAGAATGCACCAGTACAGATTAGGGATAGACCTGCTGATAAGTAACTCCATGGAGAAGGACCTTGGAGTCCTGGTAGACAATAACAATTAAAGGAATAGAACATACGTGCTATGAGGAAAGGCTGAGAGACTTGGGGCTGTTTAGCCTGGATAAGAGAAGGCTGATAAGGGATCTAATCAATGTTTACAAATATCTGAAGGGTGGGTGTCAGGATGGGGGCCAGTCCTGTCATAGGATAAGGGACAGTGGATGCTAACTGGAACACAGGAAGTTCCACTTCAACAGGAGTTAAAACTTTACTGTGAGGATGCTGGAGCACTGGAACATAGAGGTTGTAGAGTCTCCTGCTCTAGGGACTTTCAAAACCTACCTAGATGCGTTCTTCTGTGGCCTGCCTGGGTGAACTGCTCTGTCAGGGGAATTGGACTCGATCTCCAGAGCTCCATTCCAATCCCTACCATTCTGCAATTGTAACAGTGAAGAAAAGCTTTGTCTTGCTGAATAGTGCTGAGAAGTATTTATGCATGTTGTTTTACTACTTCCAAGCTTTTAATAAAGGCAGCATTCTTGTTATGGAGGTCTTTCCTAAATTCTTGCTGTATATCATGAGGATGCTTTTATCCCCTACTCAGTTTCGCTGTTTTTGTATACAGACCTCTTTCCTCTTTGTCTCGGATACTTACCCCCGCTATACCTTCTCATCATAGTTGCTCTTTCAGTCTCTGTCTTCCACAGAAGAAGCTCCTTTTCACTTGTACAGCATAAGATCTAAATTCTTGGCATTCACGCTTCAGTGTACTTTGTGCTTCTGAAGTTTGCTTAATAGAGTTAGCTTAAGAAAATAATGTCTTGAGGCAACGTGTCAAGTACAGAAAGATTTTTTTTTCCATATTTAATATGATTAAAGCATGAAGCTTCCGGGGGGGCGAGAAATCATTCTGCCAAAGAATTTTTTTTTTGTTACAATAGGGCTGCCTCTTCTTTAAGTATCTGACAGTTTATTTGACATTGTTATAGTTCCTCATGTTAACAAGTCAAAAGACAGTTTTTAGTGATTATTCCTGGCTGTGCTGTAAATAATAGGTCTCCAAGCTTAGAACAACGAAGTCTGCTTAACCTCATGTTGCTGTTGGAAGCACCTTACCAGTAAATATTACCTGGACACTATATTTGATTAAATTTAGTGTAGGCCCTTGATAACTCAGAATTGAGGTCTAGAGACCTGTCTAGTGACCCAAGGACCCAAATTAACTAGTTCACTTATGTGAACATCTTAAAATTGTTCCATTAATCTGGATATTTCTAATGCCGAATTTATTTTAACCTACTTTAGTCTTGTACTTAAATGAAAGAAAAGCAGCTTCTTTAATTATGCAGCTCTGATTCTGTTGACTGATGTTACCTGAAGGCTGTGATAGCCCTAGTGTTTTCTATTTTGTGTCCTCCTCTATTTTATTTGGAGCTGCTGCTCAGGTATAATGTAGTTTTGGCTCCCTTGTATCCTTGCTGTTCTAATGTGCTTCACCTGACTTTGTGCTAGCATGCCTGTCCTTGTGATCAGTGTTAGAGAAAATAATCTCACTGGGAGACATATCAAGTTTGGTAAGGGTAGACCTATTCTTGCAAAAGTAGAGTACCACTGCTAGAAGGTTATGGTAAGTTTGAAAAAAAAAATGGTTATCTTAGGTCTGGAAAAGGAGTTGAGTGATGCTGGAATACACAACTTCTAAGTCTCTAGTTCATGAATTAGACAATGCGAGGTTTCAGTTGCTGTATGTGAACTAGTATTACATTGAGTAATTTGTTGCTATTTTTGTATTCCACAGTCCTTAAAGGGAGGTTGGGATCTGGGTCTTGCTACTTAAGAGACCCTGGTGTGAGACAGCAAAGTCAGGATTGTCCTTTATGGTAGGAGTAGAAAGTGAAGTATTAATGCTAAAGTAATACTTCAGGAGAGTATGAACTTCAAGTTTATCAGTATTTCCCCAGCTTTTTGATCAAGAAAAGGCTTACAGGAATGTGGATAAACTAACATGTACAGACAGACTTCATTGATCTTGAAAGGTGGTTAATGTCATTACAAAGATATGCTACTGGAAGAGACCTGTTTTTTTCTATTTATTTTCAAAGGCAAGCTGATAGAGAAGTCTCTTTAGGAGACATTTGTACAAATGGGAAATAAATTTCAGTGCTGATCATGAATAGATGTCGGTAGTTTATTACAGTTAGTGTAGGGAATTTTTTTTCTGGCCAAAATAATGCATTAGGTGGTTATTAAACTCTGTGCCAACTGTATGGGGGAAGTCAGGTTTGTGTTTTGAGGGCTTTTTTCCTGGTATGCCACTGACAGGCAGGTTACATCTGCAGGATGTGTGCCTCCAGGCATTCCCTATGGTTGTATGTCAATGTGATGTCATCAACAGATGATGTATTGGCATTTGATAAGATGATTTGGAGCAAAGGCAAAAGCGCCAGGGGGAATTGTCTGAAAGTCTCATATCATGCTGGGTTACTCTGTTTTAAATGAGAACATGCTGCCCTGCTGCAAGTGTTTGGAAATTGCCCATCTACAACGAATTCACTGCGTAAACATAGGAGTCAGCAGCTCATTTTAGCAGCTTTAGGGGACGTTGTGATTGTACTGTACCTGCTATCCCAGCAAAATAACAGAAGTTTAGTAAATTCTGTTGCATGTGCCATACAAAATACCTTAGGTATTTTATGCTGTCGGAAATGTCCTTGGACATCCCTATTTATGCAAGCAAATCTTAACTGTCGACATCATTATTTGATACCTGTTGTGGTAGATATCCACAGCTTAAATGTTCCCAATTTGACAGGGATTGATGAGCCGTAAGTTAATTCTTTCCATTCTAAGACTTATGCACCTCATTTTGAAATTATGAATCATTGATTGCTTTCAACAAGGTTTAATCTGTTCTGCATAAATAGTTCATCCTGCTAAATGCTAGTCCTCTTGGAAATTTGTTGAAGTTTAGTAGAAATACGAAGTGTTGCATGTTGCTTTGGTGTGCTAGTTGTTTTTTTTTTTTGTGGTGTGTGTTTTTTGAGAAAATGCGGGCAGTGTGCTGGTTATAAGTCCTTGCACAAGTGGTATCAGTGACTGCATTAAAAGTATTTGTGAAATAGTAGATATGCTGGTTTGGATCAGGAGCTGATGCATGGGCTCTGTAGAAGTTAAAGCTGAAATCCACCATTTTGGAGAAGTAGAAATTAGAACCACTGAAAGTATCACCGTTTGTATACTTCATAGATAAAGGTATGAACTTAAGGGAAATACATACTTATTGTCAGTTCACAAATCTTTCTTCAATTTATATTTTGATTAAACTTGTCATCTGATATTACCTTTTCTGTCACACTCATTAGCAATTGCTCTCCTCACCCTGCCAAAATCCTTGTAGCTAGGAAAAATGGGAGAAAAATTTTTTCCTTTGTAAGAAGGAAGGGAACAGATCTGAAAAAAGACATGCTTTACAACTTCAGTTCCTGTTTAGACTACAGCTTTTTTGAGAATGTTAAAAGTAGTGGAGAACATGGTGAAAGAAACATTTGCATGCTGAGTGAGCCAGGTGACTCAAATTATCGTCTGAAAAAACCAAATCCTCCTAGTTATCATGAACTCAAGTTTTAACTTAATCTTTGGAAAGCTCCTGAATTATTCTATATTTCAAATGCAATTGGTGGATATTGTTTGTACTAAAGTATTTTGGCTTTGGGCACTAAACAGTATGTGTTTTTTCCTACCAATGGTATGTGTTCTATTAATGTGATTATGAGATTTTTCTATTGGAGCAGTCTGTTAGAAAAGTTTTTTTTCATTTCCTTTTCTTTCAATGGAGGTAAGATGTGTTCTGTAAATTTTTCATTCTCAATTGAAAGAGGAGGTGATTTAGAAAAAAACAGCCTAAAAAAATCCCCAGACTGGCATAGCAATAACTTTCAAATTTTTCACTTTGCAATTAGTATAGTGCCTGTACTTCCTTCTCCTTTTTGGTCCATTATTTGGGAAATTAAAAAAGCTGTATTTACATGCCCCACCCTCCTCTTTTTTTTTTTTTTTTTCCAGTTAGGGTGCTACCTTCTTTGCCCTTCTGCTTCCTTTGTTCAGCTCAGGGCTACTTTCTTGCCACTGCCTAGCAGTTGTTCTGAAGAACAGCAGGTCCTTGTGGCATACTAAGCTAATTTCAGAGTGTAGCACCATTAGAAAAGCACCTTTTATTGACAAACCCTGAAGGGCTGAAGAGAAACTGCAGGAAAGCATAGTATTTAGGTCTGTATCTACTGTCTAAGCAGTTTTTTTCCTTTTTTTAAAGCAAGTCTAAGTAGGCATTACTGTCTTTTTTCAGGTGGGAATGGAGGAAGCTTCAAGTCATAAAGTCTTTTTAAAAAAAGAAGTGATTAAGGTAGCTGTTTGGTACTGGTGGCAATTTCAGAAGGTTCATGTCTTTCCTTCTTGCACACAGTGTATATGCTTTTTCTGTTTTTTGTTTGTGGTCCTTTGTATTTTTTTAGTATCAACAAAGGGATTTTTAATAGTAATGTTACTGAGATGTAATTTGAATGTGATTACAGTGATTAGTTCTTTCAGACAGAAAATTATAGATTAATAGTAGTTAGCATTTACATTTATTTGCCAAAATCCTTTGGGTTTTCTTTGTGTAACCAACATTTTGGACAGAATCTTTTTTTTCATTATTTTTTTCTGGATTCTTTTTACTTGTAAAGTAAATACTTGAATTCATAAATATGATTGATTTATTGCTTCACTTAAACTCTAGACATTATTGTAAATAGAACTACCTGAAAACTGGGGAGTACCCCTTTATCTCCCTTCTTGGCCCTCATAGTTTTAGGTGCTATGTAATTCTGATGGTAGGTATATGTAAACTTTCCTCAAGTTTCAAAGTGCTTTTTCCATTAGGTGGCATCAGGCTTTTTTTTTTTTGAGAAAGGAGTCTTAGATTATGATGTCAGTGTATAAAAGTGGAATATATAAAATGTATATTTTTCTCATGATGATACGAAGCTCTGTTTTGCAGGAGGGTGAGACTGGGGAAGATTAGAGATGTCTACTACCTGACTTAAAAAATCCCACACTTTTCCTTTGAAGGAAAGCCATCAGCCGCTTCTTCCATGATGAAAGGATCAAAAAATAGTGTTCGTAGTACAGCCATTAACCCAGTCCTTGACACCTTTAACTGGTAGAAGGTATCTCTAGGCTCCACAATTGGTAAGATTAAGAAGACCACAATCAATTTGTGTATGGAGATATTTCACCTATTGATTCTGGGAAGGACATGAAAAGCTTTACTAAAAGATGAGGTACCTAAATAGATCTAGTGATTATTCTTACTTGAAAATTTAGCAATTTTAAACCTAAATAGCCTTTGGATATCAACTATTTTAGCACAGACAGTAAATCAGGAATGTTGTTACTGCACAATAATAATGACTGGATTAAAGTATCTTTGCTTTCTGAATAGAATTTCTTATGGGCCATGAAGTTATAGACTGAGTGTTATAAGATAGTGAGTGATATCTTCAAGTGTGACTGTCAGCCTGCACGTACATATTTTGGTAAAGTTATTTTAAGTAGTAGAAATAATTATATAAACAATATATATGCTTTCTTTAATACCAGAAACAAAAAATTCCTCTGGGCCTCTGAATTACAGAACAAGAGGTAAGGCACTGCTTCTCTTATATGATAAATAAACTATTGCTATCAAAGTAGGAATCAGACTGAGTTTTCAGCAACAATCAAGGTTGATTTTGATTTCTGACTTAAAGTGGAAGTAGCTGTAAGTGACAATTAACATCCGTTATGTCTCATGGTAGAACATTTTGACTGTGATGACTTCTGACAGAAACATCTGCCAGGCCCTGTGGAAATGTTAACTTCCAGGATCTGATTTTAATCCAGATACCCCTTTAAAACAGTCTGTTCATTTTTATATAGTGGGTATCCATGTAGCTTGCTGCAAATCCAGTACCTGTTGGTTAATTTTCAATTATCACAGTGTTTTCTGAAAAATATGTAGTTAGTTGTAGGGTGTATGTTGGATAATCACTATATTACTTGTCAGGGAAACCTAGCAAAGGGAGAAAGGGAGGTGCTGAAGTAGCAGAAAGTCCCCAGAAAGTAGGAAGTGTCCACATAAATACATAGCCAGTAAAGCTTACATCATTGGAGAAGTGTTGGTACACAACACAAAAGTAACACAAATTGTTACTTTTGCCCAGATAAAACTTGTAGCGATGAATTCCTTGGTCTACCAGCATTTGCACCAAGTGCTTTTACACCAAAAAGGATGCTGCTTACCAGTAGCATTATTAATACATCAACAAGCATGTCTAATCACAGAATGCTGGGTTCGAAGTTACCCCAAAGATCATCTCGTTCAACCTTTCTAGGTAATAATTTAAATGAGATGGCCCAGCACCCTGTCAAGCTGAGCCTTAAAACTGTTCAGTGTAAGGGAATCCACTACTTCCTATGGGGGATTATTCCAATGTCTAACTGTTCTTACAGTGCAAAATAGAAATCTGGTCTTAGAACATCAACCTTCGTGTTTTGAAGGGTCAGACACCTTCTGGGTACACCTGTATAAGTCCTTTAGATGTTACCATGACCAACTGAAGTACAAATTTTAACACCACATCTGTGCAACTCATGGACTTCTGGAGGAAACAGATTGGACTTCAGGTATTTGGCTGGGTTGGTTACTCTGGGACATCAGTTTCAAAGGCTCTATGTATTGTTGACTCTTGTCAGCAGCCTGTGTATGTAGCTGACCATTTAATAGTAAAAAAACCACTGAGATTTCTCCATATACACGTTTTCTTTAAATGCTTAATGAGGTTGGTCTAGGAATATTTAGATTGTGCTAAGTAAAGCAATGGGATAGTAGTAAACCACGGAAGGGCCTCAAGGACAATTAGAGGGCTGGAGCACCTCTCCTGTGAGGACAGACTGAGAGCGCTGGGACTATTCAGTCTGGAGAAGAGAAGGCTCCCAGGAGACCTTATTCTGGCCTTCCAGTATATGAAAGGGGCCTACAAGAAAGCTGGTGAGGGAGTTTTTAGGGTGTCAGGTAATGATAGGACTAGGGAGAATGGAACAAAAATAGAAATGGGGAGATTTCAGATTGGATATTAGGAAGAAGTTCCTCACCATGAGGGTGGTGAGATGCTGGAACAGGTTGCCCAGGGCGGTGGTTGAAGCCTCATCCCTGCAGGTTTCTAAGGCCAGGCTGGATGTGGCTCTGAGCAACCTGATCCAGTGTGAGGAGTCCCTGCCCATGGCAGGGGGGTTGGAACTAGATGATCCTGGAGGTCCCTTCCAGCCCTAACAATTCTATGATTCTATGGTGATTTTGTTGTGTTTTAGTGTTTTGCGTTTGTGTGTGAGTTTTTGGTTGGTTAGGGTTTTTTTTCCCTCAATGTGTTTTCCAAAGAGTTTCATCTGTCCAGTGCTTGCTTGTTCAAAGCAACATATTCTTTGTATTGTTCCATTATTCTATTTTCTAGTTTCCTTTCATGGTCATCTTTCCCATGCTTTATGGGTCGTCTGCCAGAAAATAAGAAATTCAGGGATTTGTCAGATGGGAGAAAGCTCTCAGACTCTGGAGCCTTTTCTGTTGTTCATTCTTTCCATATTATTCTGTAATAGCTTGTAATGTGGTGCTTCCCATCACATATGTTAGAGTATTTAGTACAAACACAATACATATACCTGTTCAACTCAACAGCATGTATGTTTTAGCCTTTGGTGTTCTTTAAATCAAATGCCATAGCAATGACAGCTAATTGAGAAGAAACAGGAGAATAAAGACCAGAATTGCCTGTGCTGTGTTTTGTTGTTAGTAGGGATGTTTTTGGTAGCATTGCTTCTGATATCTTTAGTGAGTGCTGCAAACTGGAGCAGGATGGCAAGATGACTGTTGGAGATGTCATGAAACTTGAAAATTACTAAATCAAGTTGTTTACCACCTTGCTCGAGTGGTTGAATGCTGACACTTGTTTCCTTATGGGACAGGAAACACAATTTTGGTAATGATTACTCCAAACCCTAGTTTTGATGTTTCTAATTTCACCAAAAAAAAAAAAAAGTGATTAGGAGAGAAATAAAAATAAACTTTTTATTGTTGAGGGACCAACTATCCTGATTGCTGCCTATGCTGGTGCCATTAACATTTCCTGCTTCACAGGGACTTGTCCCATTGGGTGGCCGTCATCATCCTGCTGCTCAAGTTCTGGAAGATCTGTGTAATAGAAAAGTAAGAATAAACAGAACAAGTAGTTTGTGAATGACTTTTGTGATATTTTTCATTCTTTCCTGAAAAGCGTGTTATACATATTTTACAAATGTCTGAGTGTTTTTATTTTATCAAACTAAATGTTGGTGTGTGTGCTGTTTTTCCAGTTGTTTGTTGTTGTTTGTTTGTGTTTTTTTTGTGTGTGGTGTTTGGGGTTTTTTTTGTGGAGATAGTGTTGTTGTTTTTTTAATACTTGTCTCTAGCAGATTAGCTTCCTGAATCCGTTTTGCTGAAGTTTGATTCTTAAATGTCAGTGTAAAGTTAGTACTCAATCTTGTGCAGTTTGTAAATTACTTTGGCTTTCTAAAGCTTTGTGTGGAATAAGCTGACCGAGACTGAGATTTCATGAACAATTCTACTGGAGAAGATAAGAGGAAAATGAAAACTAGTTAAGAGTGCTGTGAGTCTCACTGCACTTCATCAAGATGATTTTCCTGTTATGGCTTGCTTTCCCCTAAAGAAGACAGGAAGGTATTGTAGAAACCTCAATGTAGTGGGGTATGAGCTTTCACCAAGTAACTAAAAAAATTAATAGTCTGTAAACAGGCATTTAGAGAACAGTATAGATGGCACTAATGTTTTACATGTGTTTTGGCAGTGATCGCAAGGTGGACTGGTGTTCTCCAGGGATCAGTATTGGGTCCAGTTTTGTTCAACATCTTTGTCAACAACCTGGATGAGGGGATTGAGAGTACCCTTAGCAAATTCACTGATAATACAAAACTGACATCCCATCAGGCTGTGCAGCCATCCAACATGACCTGGACAGGCTGGAGAGCTGGGTGCAGGCAAACCTCATGAAGTTTAATAAGGACAAAAAAGCCCCCCATAATNTTGAGAAGATCAAGAGAGGATCTCATAAATGTGTATAAACGTGAGGGGTGGGTGTCAAGTGGAGGGGGCCAAGCTCTTTTCAGTGGTGCACAGTAACAAGACAGGGAACAATGGGTTCCAACTTGAACATAGATGATTTCACCTCAACATGAGCAGAAACTTCCTTACAGTGAGAGTGATGGAGCACTGGAGCAGGCTGCCTAGAGAGGTTGTGGAGTCCCCTTCTCTGGAGACCTTTGAAACCCACCTGGATGCATTCCTGTGCAGACTACAATAAATGATTCTGTTTTGGCAGGGGAGTTGGACTTGGTGATCTCTTGGTGTCCCTTCCAACGTCTAATATCACTGTGTGATACTTTTCCTTCTCTTCCCTGAGTATGTGTAAAGAACTTGCTACTTGGTGAGAAAATGATACTCTGTTTTAGTACTTCTTGGTTTGTGTGCTTCATGCTATGTTATTACTCAGTCTTTAAAGTGTACATATCCTGAACAAGCAAGCTTGTCTCTTGTAGTGTAGGATGTGAAATTCTAAATCTGATGTTTCAAAACTTACTGCCTTGGAAGCCTGGATAGATGGTGACCTATTGAGGATAAAATGTTAGAATACCTTGAAGATAGAATGTTATGTTGCTTATTCTACAATAAAATTACAGTGTACTTTTTTTGTTCTTCTACCTTTCATAATAAAACCAAATAAATTTTTGGCAGAAGCTAGTGACATGTCATATACACACCTGTACACACAGCGCCTATTGTAATATAAATTTAAATTTCTGTCTTGTCAAAACTTTATTTTGCAGCTCTTTAAAAAATTCATTGCCTTAAAATGAAGAAAGATAGGTGGGGTAAGAGACAAGGCATATTTGGTAGAAGAGGGAAATGGGGAATGAATACTTGTTCAGTTCTGAGAACTACAGTATGGGAAAGACATCTATGTCATGGAGCATGTCCAGAGAAGATCAACAAGGCTGCTGAGGGGTATGGAGGTCATTTCATATGAGGAGCATCTGAAGGAACTGTGGTTGTTTAGTCTGGAGAAGGGAAGGCGAAGGGGAGATCTTACTGCTCTCTACAGTTACCTGAGAGGAGATTGTAATGAGGTTGGTGTTGGACTCTTCTCCCATGGAACTAGTGATGGGACAAGAGGAAATGGATTTAAGTTATGCCAGGGGAGGTTTAGATTGGACATTAGGAAAAACATCTTTACTGAGAGAGTGGTGAGGCATTGGAACAGGCTGCCCAGGGTGGTGGTGAAGTTGCTATCCTTGGAGGTGTACAAGAAGCATGTAGATGTGGTGCTTCAGGATAGGGTTTAGTGGTTATGGTAGTTTGGTTATGGTTGGACTCAAGTCCTTTCCAGCCTTTGATTCTATGAAGCTTTGCAGACCAACCCTAGAGATTGTGACAAAACCTCTGGTTGCATCTCTTTCAGAAAACATCACTTAGGCAGAAAATAGAACATAGAAATGAAGTGTGTGTGTTTTTGTGGTGTGGTTTTTTTTTTTTTTAGTAATAGTTAGGGTGGTTATAAGATGCCTGTAACAAACACATCATAACTGCAACTTGTAGTATTACTTTTCTTGGTCGTTACTTTAGTGACATGGTAATTGGAGATCACACAATCTCAACAACTCTTGTATTGCTGTAGAGTATTGCTTCTGACTTCTTGTTCCATTGTGCTCTGCTGTGATAGCTGATGAGAGAGCTGGTCAAAGGCAGGGAGCCTAAATAATTGCATCATTGTATTCTGGGTGTAAGATGACCATCTACCTTAAGGTAGAATAATGGTGTGTTTCAATGTGACTTCACTAATTCTTACTGGTCTGGTATTCTGACTAGATACTGTGAAGAAATTTTTATTAGTAAGTGGAATCATGTAACTGCTTTTTGTTAAATTTTTAGAAATACAGGTTACTCAAACCTTAGAGGAGTAGTTTCTTTAATATTCATGATGCAATTTGTACTGGATATGGTTATGTCAGTACACCAGCAAATGCCATATGTTACGGGAAATGTTTATACCTAAACAAAACCCAGATAAAAATGTCATGATAAATTACTAACAATAAAAAAAATCCCCACAATTACTGAGAAGGAATCTTGAATTAGCTACATATTATGAAAAGGTGAAATATACAAACTTTGTTTTCAGATCTTGACAGTGTTGCATCTTCTATTTGTTAGTTACATTAGTTGTCTGATTCATGTGTTGTTCTTCACCCAGAACTTTTCTTCATCTTTCTTGTAAACATTTGTTGTGTGCTTTTCACATGGAGTAATCTGCAGTATGTATGGTGGGAGTGCAAGTCAGCATTCATAGTCTTTGGAGAGCTTGGGATTCTGAGGCTGGTAATAAATCTTTCTTTTGCAAAGTGTAACACCTGGTTGGTTTAAAAAGTGCTGGAGGAGAGAGGAGATTCCCCCCAGAGTGTTAACTACAAAGTAAGAAATACTTTTTTTTTTTTTTAGACAGATGGGAATTACAGTCTTCAAAGTTGTTAATGAAATTAGATGAATTTGGCTATTCAGTTATATCCAAGGTATGCTATTCATGGGTTTGTTGAGGGATGTTTGTTGTGCAGTCTCTGTGTCATGTCTTTTCTTTCTTTAGAAACTATTTATGTGGGGTTTTTTGTGTGAGGGTTTTGTGTGTGTGTTTTTTGTTTGTTTCGTTTTGTTGGGTTTTTCCCCTCTGAACTTCTGTGAACTATCCAAGCAGTGAGGATTTCCTGGACTCTTGCTGTCAAACTTTGGAGCTCACTAAACAGTTTTCAGAATCCAGGTTGCAAGTTAAACTTGCTTCTAGTTTTCTTTCTGTTTCTGAGACCAACAGAAGAGGAGATGAATTACTAAAGTTGGGATAATTTCTGTTGCTTTCCCCCAAGTACAAAGGGGGAAAACCAAACAAAACCCCAAAAAAAACTCCACACAAACTCGAAAAATCCAAACCAAAACCAACCAAGCAAAACAACAAAACACAAAATACACAAAACAACGCCCCAAAGAACCCCAAATCAACACAACCCAGTCATCCTTTCTGTAATCAAAGCCACAACAAAACAAACCAAAACTAATAATAACCAAAGCCAAAAAAGCCCCCATAATAAACCAACCAGTCCCAAAACCTAACCAGCAGACTCCTTTCACAACTCGATGCCACTCAATTTATTCTTAAGTCAAATATGGATGGTGCTTAATGCTGAAATTTGATCTAGAAAGTGCTAGTTGACCAACGAAACAAGTTTTAAAGCGTAGGCTTTGCATTCTGTTCTATTTCAGTGAAAAGATACCATGTGTCATGTTCACTACCACTCGTTAATCTTTGCCAAAATACTTTTGAAACTGCTTACCTGATTTGCCTGATGACTTAATATGTAAATAATGAGTTAATTAAAGAACAGCTTTTCCCTTCATGCTACCTTAAACTTCTAATAGAATGAATTTACATCAGTTTTCATGGCTTCTGGGTTTTTAAAAAATCTTGCCTACTTTTTGAGTTATTTGAAATGTTAGATACATAAAATTATGTTGTGGACACTTGTGCATGTTTTGAGAACTATAAGGAGAAAAGTAGCCCTGTTGCATGGGGACTTCAAAGCCTAACTGTGCTCCATACTTAAAGAAGGAGAGTGAGGGAAGATCTTGCTAAAACGGAAGGTTATGCACAAAGAGCAGGTCACATTCTGTCTGTGGGCACTTGGCTTGGTGCTTGCCTCTGAGTGCCCAAATCCTGTGCTGCAGAGGAGGTGAATGGGAGACCTGGTGAGGCAGCTGACTGCAGTCTAGGTCTTGTGTGCTATTAAAAGGTCTTAACAGAACAGTGTCATATAACATATGGAAGTTGAAATCCATATTAGCTATGATAAAAGTACAGATGTGCTCCCCCCAATTCAAATGTTATGGGGGTGCAGTGCAGTTCTAGCATCTCTTTAACACTATAGAAGAGAGAAAGAATCATAGTTTGAGCTCTAATATTGTTCAGATGATTTTTTTTTTAAAATATATAATTCTTTACATGTACTGATGTGCTTCAACAATTTGTTTTTATAGTGGATTTTTTCAGTAAACAGTGTGAAAGTTTATACTTAGGAATAGTGGATAAGTTTTCTCTCAAGTCATTTGAGAAGTTGAAAACTTGGTTTCTTCAGGTACATGTACAGTACATGTAATGGGGTGTGTGGGGAAGAACATATGTTCAGGTTAGGGTTAAGGTGAGAACCTTGAATGAGCTTCTCTTGCTCCTGTGATTACATGCAGGACATAAAACTTAACTGTACATGCACTTTGATACTTTGGGCTTGTGAAAGCGACTGTGGTACTGGCCCCTGTTTACGTGTCTTAACTTGAACTAAAGGATTGGTAGTGAGAATGGCCTTTCTGTGAGAGTCTCTTACCTGTCTGGTCTGTTGCTGAAAGGTTTTTGTCATAAACAAATGTGAGTGTGTTGTGTAATACAATGCATTGGGACAGCAATTAGGCCTTTCTGAACAAAGGTGTCTGAACTTTGACAAACAGTGCTCTCACTAATGATCTGTTTAAAAGAAATATGGTTCATTTAGCCTGCACATTCTTAAAGGCACTAAATGCTCAGCTCAGGAAACAGAATAACAAAACCAAATCTTAGAGTAAATTAATGATGGACTCTAAGAATCCAAGCTTCCCTCAAGAGGTATTAAAATGAGGGAGATACATACTTATAGCCCTTTGTTACATACGAGACTGTGAGATGAGTGACATTAAACTAAATCCAGCTATCACACTGAAATGAGTCAGTTACATTCTCTCCTTGGTGATGTAGAAGTGCTGATTAGTCTTAAAAAAATCCAGCTAAGGAAGAAAGATGTGCTACAGAACTACCCCAGATAACCTGTGCCTCTTCAAAAGCTTCAAAGAACATTGTTGCAGTCCTAAAAATTCAGGATTCAGTTGCTTTGTATCGTGGAGACTGGTGTCTCTTGCAAAGGACTTGTCCTTCCCTTCCCCATCTCCGGTTGATTATTCAGGGTTTTTTAAGTTCAGGCTTATATCATCAAGACTGATCCATTTGATTTAAAAGTTACCAAAAGCTGTCTGAAGTGTATAGTAAGGTCCTAGGTTTTGTAAAACTTGTATATTGACAGATTTTTATGTCAAAAATCTTACTGCTGGCATAAATGACAGGCTGACAATAGCAATTACAGAAGGATTGCCAGGCAGTAGCAGGAAGCTTCACATTCCTTGTGGTTTTGTAGAAATGGAAAACAAGGGGTCACTTTCCTTTAGTGATAAGTGTTGAACAGCAGTTCTGTGCTTCAGTTTAAAAAACAGCGTTACTTTTCTGAAGGTTGCTCAACCCTCATCCCTGCTGCAGAAAAACTGAGGTTATGGATTATCTCATGTTCTAATTAGTTAGCCAGGAAGAAAGACTCCAAAATTTTACTAGTAATACTTGGCTAAAACAATTAAGGATCAAGAAAAAATCTGTAGAATTGGACAATGTCCAGTATGAATGCAATCCTGCATCCATAATCCCCCACCCAAAGTGTTTTATACTTCAGTGTTAGAACCTCTGAAATTTTTTCAGTATTACATTGATTTATGTTTACAGCATGCTTTGAAACAGTACCATATATATGCATCTGTAAACTCTGTATACACATATATAATTGCATAGTGCACACTATACATATGTAACTTGTCTATAAGGAATTTAAATGGAAATAGATATATCAATTCTTTGTCAACATGTGGTTATCATAACTGTAACGTTTTACAGGTAATGATATAAAGTTTACCTTGCACATGTCATAGAATCATAGAATCAGTCAGGGTTGGAAGAGACCACAAGGATCATCTAGTTCTAACCCCCTGCCATGGGCAGGGATACCTCACATTAGATCAGGCTGGCCAGAGCCTCATCCAGTCTGGCCTTAAACACCTCCAGGGATGGGGCCTCAACCACCTCCCTGGACAACCCATTCCAGGCTCTCACCACTCTCATGCTGAAGAACTTCTTCCTCATGTCCAGCCTGAATCTCTCCACTTCCAGCTTTGTTCCATTCCCCCTAGTCCTATCACTACCTGATAGCCTAAAAAGTCATGCCCCATCTTTCTTGTAGGCCCCCTTCAGATACTGGAAGGCCACAAGAAGGTCACCTCGGAGCCTTCTCTTTTCCAGACTGAACAGCCCCAACTCTTTCAATCTCTCCTCATAGGAGAGGTGCTCCAGCCCTCTGATCATCCTGGTGGCCCT
>VXBD01003025.1:46371-118472 GCA_013399975.1 Indicator maculatus
TCTTTATCCATCTTGTGGTCCACCCATCAAACCCATGTGTCACCAGTTTGGAGACCAGGATGTGGTGCGGGAGAGTGTCGAAGGCTTTGCTCAGGTCCAGGTAAATGACATCAGTTTTTCTCCCCTCATTTGTTAATGTTGTGACCTGTTCTTAGAAGGCCACCAGGTTTGTCAGGCAGAATTGCCCTTGGTGAAGCCATGCTGACTGTACCCAATCACCTCTTTACTATTTTTCTGTCTCAGTAGTGCCTCCAGGAGGATCTGCTCCCTGATCTTACCAGCCACAGAGGTGAGACTGACTGGCCTGTAGTTCCCTGGTTCTTCCTTCTACCCTTTTTGAAAATGGGAGTAATGTTTCCCGTTTTCCAGTTTGTGGGGACTTCTCCAGGCTGCCAGGACTTTTGGAATATGATAGAGAGGGGTTTAGCAACCTCATATGCCAGTTCTCTCAGTACCTGTGGGTGTATCCTATTGAGTCTCATGGACTTGAGCACTTTCAGGTTCTTCAGGTGATCACTAACCTGAGCTTCACTTACGATGTGCAGTTCTTCCTCCTGGTCCCTGCTGTTATCTTCCATGACTCCAGGAGTACGTCAATAGCTACTTAAATCATACTTGAAGAAACATTGCTTAGCAATAGCTGAACTTTAAAGGTAGCAGCTGGGCTATTTTGTCCATATTTTTGTCTGATTCAGCACTGTGGGATTTCTTTATTTGTATGCATAAACACACTTACAAAGAAAATTAATTCAAGCACGGGGGAGAGTATGTGGTTGCCAGAAATCTCAGATATTTTAGGATGGTTTGGCATTTGCAGGGTATTTTAGTATTTCTATCATCTTCTGTGTTGTTTTTGTATATTTTGCCATTTTCTTTCTTAAGCAAAACTGGCTAGCTTCAGTAGGTATGAAGTACTGGTATGAGGTATGGTGCCACATCCAGTTGGCAGCCAGTGACTAGTTGCTAGTGGTGTGCCCCAGGGATCTGTGCTGGGCCTGATACTGTTCAATGTCTTTATTGATCTGGATAAGGGGATTGAGTCCACTGTCAGTAAGTTTGCAGATGACACGAAGTTAGGAGCAGGTGTCTATCTGTTGGAGGGTAGGAGGGCGCTGCAGAGGGAGCCTGACAGGCTAGATGGGTGAGCAGAGGCCAATGGGATGAGATTTAACAAGGCTAAGTACAGGGTTCTACACTTTGGCCACAACAACCCCAAGCAGTGCTACAGGCTGGGGACAGAGTGGCTGGAGGGCAGCCAGGCAGAAAGGGTCCTGGCCACCTGGGCACACTGCTGGCTCATGTTCAGCCTACTCTCAGGCAGAAAGGGTGCTGGTTGATAGTAGGCTGAACATGAGCCAGCAATGTGCCCAGGTGGCCAGGAGAGCCAATGGCATCCTGGCCTGTATCAGTAGTAGTGTGGCCAGCAGGACAAGGGAGGTTATTCTTCCCTTGTACTCAGCACTGGTCAGGCCACATCTTGAGTACTGTGTCCAGTTCTGGGCTCCTCAGTTCAAGAGAGATGTTGAGGTACTGGAACGTTTCCAGAGAAGGGTGACAAAACTGGTGAGGGGAACACAAGCCCTGGGAGGAGAGGCTGAGGGAGCTGGGACTGTTTAGCCTGTAGAAGAGGAGGCTCAGGGGTGACCTCATTGCTGTCTACAACCACCTGAAGGGAGGTTTTAGCCAGATGGGAGTTGGTCTTTCTCCCAGGAAACCAGCAACAGAAGAAGAGGACACAGTCTCAAGTTGTGCCAGGGGAGGTATAGGCTGGATATTAGGAGGAAGCTCTTCACAGAGTGAGTGGTTTGCCATTGGAATGGGCTGCCCAGGGAAGTAGTGGAGATGTTCAAGACCGGATGGGGCACTTAGTGCCATGGTCTAGTTGATTGGATAGGGCTGGGTGATGGGTTGGACTGGATGATCTTGGAGGTCTCTTCCAACCTGGTTGATTCTTTAATTCTATGATTCTACTAAATATTCATAGAAAATTCTAATTGGAGAGAACCTCTTGATTGTATCCTTGTCCTACCCTTCTGCTCAGAACTGGATTAGCGTTTGCTTTGGGACTGGATTGTTCAGGAATTTGTTCTCCTGGATGTCAAGCATACAGGGAATAGAGATTCTGCACGTTTTTCTAGGCCCAGGTTCCAAGAGATTTATTTTTATTCTTCTGTTTAGTTGCCATTCCCCCTGTCAGTTTTCATGTGTATTTTTTTCTCTAAAATCTTTCATCTTGTACTAATTAAGATGACAATTGAAAAAGGCTTGTAACTGACAATGTGCAAACTGTGCATATTAGGAGACAGTTTATGGATGCATCTGTATGTGTGGCCTTGTAGAAGCTGAATGCAACTTCAGCTCTCCAGGAAGAGAGAAAAGGTTTAAGCGTGGAATCTTTTGGGAGGTTATATATTGCTTAGAGAAAATTTATTTCTGGAATAATAAATCCCCAATTTACTCTGATACAATAAATACATTTTGGTGGATCAAATACATTAATTGTTTACCTAGCAGTACTTTTTCTTCCACAGTCCATCAGAAGTCTTTATCAGCTTTGTTCTTGATGCATAACTCATAAATTAAGAGGTTAATTTCCTGACAAATTGAGAATACCTGAAGTTGGTTCTTGGTTTTCCTCCTTTGTTATTCCCTTGTGCTGACGCTTATCAAATTGACCTCAAATAAGGAGGCTGTGCCAACTGAAGCTTTGGGACTAACCTGTTGTCCTGTTTGGCTTTAGTTTGTAGACTTTGGCAGCTCTCCATGCTGAGAATTTGAGCTAGTGGTTTTTTTCTAGGCTTAGTTCCAATAAAAGAGATAGTACTTCTATGTATTTCTATGTATTTCAGGTGGGAGAGGGGAGAGCGAAGGGATGTTGTAGTATATACATCTAATGTAAACACCCAAGTTTGTAGATGATTGTATATGTATTGATCTATTTTCAGTGAAGAGTGTAGTGCACTTTGTTTTTTTTTTTCCTATGTTGTGCTTTAAAGTTAGACAGGTACTTCGAAATACAATGTTTTGAGCAGATCAGTCAGTGTAAATTGTTTAAATTCCCCTAAAGAGGAAAAAGCATACTGAACAGTTATAGGAATATTATAGCGAGGGTGGAAAATTAATAAATAGGGAGATACTATAAAACAAATAGTCTGTTACTCCATTGCTCGACCTTTTTGCTGTTTAAGCTTATCCATGTGAACTAAGGGGATGCTTAGTAATATTTATTTTTCTGTACAAAAGATTCTTTGTAAATAAAGCTTGTGTCAAAATCTGATATGAAAGCATCTATGTTTAGTACTTCCAGAAGGTGCATATAGACTCTTAAGCACACAAGACAAATACGAAATTGTAAAACTATTTTCTCTGCTCAGTAGGTAGCATGTTCATCTTGTGTTTCTTGACTCATAGTGTTACACAAATGTTAATATTCCACAATCTCTGAAGCCTTCCCAGGCGTATGTTCTAATGGTAAGACTATGGTTGCACTTCCTACTGGAGTCTGGAAAAAAAGAGCAGCTTTTAGACTGCACCTTGAAAATGGTGGCTATGAATAAAATGATTTAAGCTGTTGTATGCGACTATTCACAGCAGCAGTCAACAACAATACATACTTTCTTAAAGCTTGCTCATCCTCTGTGAGAATAGGCTTGATTGCTGGAGAGTAGTTATGAAGTACACAAGTCCTAATTATACTTCTAGTATGTTGATATTAATTTATAAATACCTTGCGTTGTGGACTGTATAAATGTTGTAGAGTGCTTGGGTTTCCTTGTTGGTCCTGTCTGCAGTGAAAGCTGATAAGAATTAAATTTAGACAAGCTTATGCTGTTGAAACCCGTGTAGTGCTTCTGTGCAGACACATGAAGCTGGTGTGATAGGTAGAAGGCAAAGTAGCTCAGTGATGTTCCTCCTGCCACCCCAAAATCCCTTTAGATCTTGTTTTCCAGTCACTAAGGCAAATGTTTTTGTCCTTAAAATTAGCTTCCAAAAGGGCTACCTTTCTTCACCAGCATTACAGGGAGCCCAGCAGGCAAACCAGGAGGCATGCTTGGTGAGTTGTATGTGCAGTCTCTACAGATATCCCTGTGCAGCTCCTGAGCCTGAAAAGAAAACCTTCCTTGATCAAACCAGTGAGGACTGATCAAAACGTGGCACAGTGGTCAGCAACAAAAGCATACCTTCCTTACCATCCTGTATTTAATACTTGTTTTTCTGTCCTTTAAACGTAAAATCTGTACACATGCTTTTCTTTTCTGCAGTGATGTGAAGTTTTCTGCGTCAATAAAATTGAGAGGTGATCTAAAATTGGGTGACAAATACTTAAAGGCTGGGAAGAAACCCACATTGGGAGTATATTTGTGTGCATGAAAAGGGAAAACAAAACACTTTTTTTTAGTTGTTGTATATATCAGATGATAGAATGAGAGGAAATGGCTTCAAATTGTATGAGTGGAGGTTGAAATTGGGTAGTAGGAAAAATTTCTTTAATGAAAGTTTGGTCAGGCATTGGAATAGGCTGCCCAGGGAGGTGGTCACACCACCTTAGGCTACACCTTGAATACTGTGTCCAGTTCTGGGCCCCTCAGTTCATGAGAGATGTTCAGTTGCTTGGACGTGTCCAGAGAAGGGCACCAAAGCTGGTGAGGGGTCTGGAGCATGAGGCCTATGAGGAGCGGCTGAGGGAGCTGGGCGTGTTTAGCCTGGAGAACAGAAGGCTCAGGTGAGACCTTTTTGCTGTCTACAACTACCTGAAGGGAGATTGTAGCCAGATGGGGCTTGGTCTCTTGTCCCAGGCAACCAGTGACAGAACAAGAGGACACAGTCTCAAGCTGTGCAGGGGAGGTTTAGGCTGGATGTTAGGAAGAAATTCTTCACAGAGAGAGTGATTGGCCATTGGAATGGGCTGCCCAGGGAGGTGATGGAGTCATGGTCCCTGGAAGTATTTAAAATAAGACTGGATGGGGCACTTAATGCCGTGGTTTAGTTGATTAGATGGTGTTGTGTGATAGGTTGGACTTGATCTTGAAGGTCTTTTCCAACCTGGTTAATTCTGTGATTCTGTGGTGGACTCACTGTCCCTGGAGGTGTTAAAAAAACATGTAGACCTAGTACTTTGAGACATGATTTAATGGCCATGCTGGTAATGGAGGAAAGAGAAATTTGTGTTTTTTTTTTTTTTTTAACTTTATAGCTTTCAGAGAGTTACATTGAAACAGTCAGTTTGAATATACAAACCATTCATCTGATCCGTTAAATCAAGATTGTTTTTAATTTCTTGAACATTTTAAAAGGAGGTTAAGTAAGACATAAAACCCCCCTAACAATAAAAGCTGTACAACTGCACTGTTTTTTTGTTAGGAAATTTAAATAATTCTTGCTACATAATGTGCCAACTAAAGTAGGTTGGGTGGCTAGGGTAGTGAGGAAGGCTAAGATAGTGAGAAATATCTAGTGCTTTATTTGAAATAATCAGAAGTAGATTCTAACTGGAAAGCTTTTTTTCCTGTTTGGTAGACTAAAATTTTTTTGATTCTTTATTTTTTTTGTGTATAGAACTTTTACAACCCATAGGAATTATTATGACCATGCAAATCATTGCTTTAGAAATGGTACTGACTGACAGTCCCAAGGGTTAATATTTTTTGGTGGGCAACTGTTACACTATAAATTATTTTCAAAGATTCTAGTGCTTTTTTTTTGTCCTTTTTTTTTTTTTTTTCCTCCCTGAAGCCTCTTTTTGTGGCCAACACTTTTAGTCTGTGTTTTGATTCAACTTTATACAAGGGCTTCAGGAATCACCAGTTTCCCCACAGCTGGACCTTTATATCTATTAATAAAAATATAGTCTATTAGAAATAGTTGGCAGTGGCATCAATTGTGAATTGATATGTTATTTACAGCATCATTAAAAATAATTCTGGTAAATAAAAAGTTTGACTAAATTGTTACCAGCTTAAAGTGTTTTTAAGCTTGTGAGTAGAAACCTTTCTGGAAGGTTCCACTAATAAATACATGCTTTTAAGAGGAAAAATAAACCCTACAGTTTCCGGTTAAATACTACTGAATAACAAGAATAACTTATATACTTAAAGTAAAAACTAATTAGTGAACAATGCATTATGTCCCTATTACAAACAAATTAATAATGATATTATACCTGTATCTTACCTGAGAATGTGATTAATGTTCAGTATTACATATTCTAGTGTGTTTTGGCAGTATGAAAACCTGTTTAATTTGAAATTGTGTTCTTGCTAGAGTAATAAATCAGAGTTACTGAAGTAAGACTGGCAGTACACCTCACTCCTTGATGCACATTGAGAGCAAGGTATTTTGTCCCACGTACTTTTGGCAGCAAAAGCCTCTTTATCAGCTACTGTCTTTCCAGTCATGCTTGTGTTCATGTCTTTGCTACATGCTCTACTGATTACCTTGGAAAAGGGCAATGCTGTAACTGTGCAACTGACCTTTCAGTTTATTTTCTCTTGTGTAATATGAAACATGAGCTAACACAGTCTTAGTCTACTGATTTTGAGGAAGAGTCTTTCTTCACTTCTGCAGCTTTCTGCTGAAATACGGAGTTTCTCTGTAGTTATGTAAATTTAAAAAATCCCTCCAATTTGCTTTGGATATCATCCTAACAGAGAAGCAAATTACTGTGTCTAAATGGGTTTTAGTGTACAATTAATGCATAATTAAGACTACTTAGCAGAGAGAGAGTGAGATAGTAACTTTCATTTCATTAAATGAAATCTCATACCTGAGCTGTTTATCTGATAAATATTCAGATGTGTAAAACAAGATAAAGTATGCTATTACTAAATTTGTTTCTTTATATACAAAGCTGAAGTATCAAACTCCTATTACTTTGTAGTTGATGTTTTATTTAA
The DNA here is from genome assembly GCA_013399975.1 of Indicator maculatus. Classification (NCBI taxonomy): domain Eukaryota; kingdom Metazoa; phylum Chordata; class Aves; order Piciformes; family Indicatoridae; genus Indicator; species Indicator maculatus. Next base: position 53,265 of record VXBD01003025.1, read on the forward strand.
ACTGTTCCCTTACGAAAGGGAAACTGCCTTGAGGGTTTTGGCTGATACATAATACACACAAGTGCTGTTTTGGAAAGTTCTAGCATTGCTTAATATCGTAAGTTTTTTGGGGTGAATGTGGTGTTTTTGGAGGTGTCTTTTTAAAAAAAGATGTACATGTACTTATTTTAAAACAAACAACAACCCTCCCCCCCCAACTCAGTAGATGGTAAAAGATAAAATGTCTTGCAGCAAATGTTAATGCTTATTGTATACACTTCTTTCTTCTCTTGCTTGAATTGATGTCTTTAAGTAGTTTGCCAGCGCTCTGATGGAAAGGAATTGCCTCTTGCTCCTTCTAAAGACTAGTAATTTTTTACACTTATCTTGTGAAGTGCATCTATGTGTTTCTAAGAAACTGAAAGTGGTAGTAAATGAACAATTGTGGATCTCTGTAAGAGAGCCTCTAAATACTGTGAAGAAAGGTGTTCTTAGAAGTGGGGCTGGTTTAGATAAGTCAGTGGAGCGATTATTACTAAATGATTAAGTTTTCATTTGATACATCTTGTAATCACTCCTACATTTGGTTCTGAACTGAGCACTAAATATGTTCATTATAAAGCAGATGGCAAAAATATTGCAGCTGTCAAATGCTAGTGAGGCCACTAAGTTACCCTAATGTTTAAAGCAGGGAAGAGGCTTGTTACTAGTCCCCTGTATTGTGCAGAAAGCATAGTGCCAGAACTTAAATCAGCAAATAATCTTGCTAAAATACTACTCTCCTGAAAGATGTTTATCTTTATTAGACTTCATAGCTTTACATCTGTTACAAACGGCAACTGCTTGTAGGATGCCGAGAAAACCTGTTTTCCTTTTTGTTTTCTGTCAAGTTTTTTTGGCATACTCTTATGTTCTAGACTATGTTGTTATTAGGGCCTGACTTGCATGTCCCTACACTTTATTTTGAAAAAAGCTGATGCTGAATCAGTCACTTGTTCTGTATGATTAACTTTCAACAGTGCAAGTGATTATTCATGAATTGTCTGCAAACATATATCTTGATTTTTAACATACTGTATTTAGTTTGATATGTAAAACTGTTTCCTCTTGACACTGAAGTCATGGAACATCCAAGGAGAGCTGGAAGCTTATATGTTTGCTCAATACGGAAAGTGCCCAGAAACTGTTAGTAACTACTGAAGGAAGGTGGTGTTACGGAATTTTTTTTTTCTCTTAAAACTCTTCGGCACCATAGCTTCCAATATTACAGATCTGTTCTAGTTGGAGAGAAGTTGTAGGGACACACAAATTAATGCATTTACTTGAAAGATTTTTGGTTGTCGCTATTGAAAAGTAACGTTTTTCATAGATATTCAGCAATATCTGCCTTTGCTTAATTTCCTGCCCTCTCTGTGTTCATTTGTGTAAATTTTAAAGAAATCTCCATGGGATACCAGCAAAGCAGAGCTGTCATGTCTGTTGGAAAGAAAATAAAAAGTTGCATGTTGGCACACCTTCAGAGTCAACAAGTTGCTATTGCAATTTTTTGCTATTTTCACTCCTAAGAGTCCTATGCTTAGTGGTTTATTTAGTAACTAGTGATAAAGCATTTCTTCAGTAGGAATTGTAACAGAAATGATGTAACTGTGTAAGTCCCTTATTGAAATAACTTTCTGCAAATTAGTTGAACAGCAGTTAACTTTATTACGTCTGAAAGGAACTTAATATAATTGGTCAACCTGTAGAATGCTTAGTTTTCAGCTGAAAATGTGTGCTGAATTGCTTCTGACCTCAGTGGCAAAATACTTTTATAGTGAATAATTTTAATAGAGAAACTAGAACTTCTAAGAAATTCAAATTTAGCCACTTAGACTTCTTAAGATCATGATTTCAGAAACATGTAACATCTCCACTTTTAACTCAGAGAAAGGCAAAATTAAAGGATTGTCTGTTTCTGGATCGGATTCAGGAGGGCAGGTCCTGCCTGACCAACCCGATCTCCTTTTATGACCAGGTGACCTGCCTGGTGGATATGGGGAAGGCTGTGGATGTAGTCTACCTGGACTTCAGCAAGGCCTTTGACACCGTCCTCCATAGCAAACTTCTGGCCAAGCTGTCAGCCTGTGGTTTGGACAGGAGCACTCTGCGCTGGGTTAAGAACTGGCTGGAGGGCTGGGCCCAGAGAGTGATGGTGAATGGTGCCACATCCAGCTGGCATCCAGTCACTAGTTGTGTCCCCCAGGGATCAGTGTTGGGCCCAATCCTGTTTAATGTCTTTATTGATGATCTGGATGAGGAGATAGAGTCCACCATTAGTAAGTTTGCAGATGACACCAAGTTGGGAGCAGGTGTTGATCTGTTGGAGGGTAGGAGGGCTCTGCAGAGGGATGTTGACAAGCTGGACAGATGGGCAGAGTCCAACATGATGGCATTCAACAAGTCTGTACTGGTTTTAGGGCTATGCATTAAAATTTTTCACAGATCTTGAGCAGAAATCAGTAAGAATGTAAATAAATCACTATTGTAAAGTAAAAAATAATGATTATTCTAAATGATTCAATTGAAGGGATAGTTCCGTTAAGATTTAGTTCTCAGGACTCTGCACTAGCTTTGGTGTTGGTTAACGTGTTTGTAACTGCATCTTTGAAGTGATAGCAATAATATTAGAAAAGGTAATTTGTGAACAGCCCCATGCTCTTTAAATATTCAGAGATGTTTCATCTATGTTTTTGACTTCTGTTTTCAGCTTTTCATTTCTTTTTCTTCTTTGATGTGGTAGGGGGTCACAGCAGGAATAGAAATGGGCATTATTAGTGATTATTCTTTCAGGATTGTCCAGTTTCATATTCTCATGTGTTCCTTAACTTTGACTACCTTGAAATAATTTAATTGTACTTTAACTTTCCAGGAAAACTTGACGAGAGTGTGGCACAGTCTTTTTAAGAGAGCTTGCAGCTATGCTTGATGAGGTAGTAATTACCACGTCTGTGATTCCCTTATGGTGGTTAAAGATACCTGTTGCATCTTTGCCGATAAAAAACCTATTGCCCCTCATTCAGTGAGCCTGGACCATGTGAATCTGTGTAGGTGTATTGGACCCACTTAATCACAGAATCACAGAATGTTAGGGGCTGGAAGGGGCCTTGAAAGATCATCTAGTCCAAGCCCCCTGCCAGAGCAGGATCACCTATAGCAGATCACACAGGAACATGTCCAGGCAGGTTTTGAATATCTCCACAGAGAAGATATTCATGTTTGATGAACCTGATCTCCTAAAACAGGTGACTTGCTTAGTGAATGAGGGAAAGCCTGTGGATGTTGTTTACCAGGACTTTATTAAAACATTTGACCTGTATCTGATAGAATCCTCCTGAAGAAACTGGCTGCTCATGTCTAAATGAAGAGGAAGCGGGGAAAAAAAAAACCCCATTTTTTCCTTTCTACTTTTGGTCATTCAGTTTTTCCAACATCTACATTTTTTTAAACACTGTCATTATTGTAAATGTTTGTATTTAATGGAAGATGGGGCAATTTGGCTACAGAGTACCTTGATGGGCATTTTCTTTTCCTTTTGGTATCTACAGAAATGGGCTTTCCGTATGGACACCAGATAGCATGATGAAAGATTGCACTATTTGCTTTTTTGTTTGAATAAGTTAGCATAAATGCTGGGCCAATATTGTAGAAATAAATTATGACACAAAAGCTTTTATGGACAAAAATAATCTAAAAGATGAATAGCTACTAAAATCAGCATCATAAGCAGAAGAGGGATTAAAATGATTAGTTTCAGTGTTGACACATATAAAGTGATTGACTTTTCTGTGAATTGCAACATCTGCAATTTTATTAAAAAAAAATAGAAGAACAGGCATAACCATGTTCTGAAGATGTGCAGCCATTTTGGAGTTTAGGATCAGACTGGTTGAATGAGGATATCTTGTATGCTTCTAAGGCCTTTTTTCTTATACTAGTTCCTGATTATGTTTTTGTGATGCCTAAGAAACTTAAACTTTTAGATTTAACCAGATAAGCTTTAGATATTAAAATACCCTTTTTGTCATTTTCAGAGGTGGACAGGAAGGAGTTACTGTCTCTGATTGCTTAGAAGAATAAAGACCTGAAGTCTTTATGTGGAGCAACAATTCAGTATTCCAACTTGAAGTCAAACTTCATTATTCTTCCAAAAGTCTTGTTTCACTAAGAAACTTGACTTTCAGAATCATACAGTTGTTTCAGTTGGAAAAGACCTCTTAAGAGCGAGTCCAACCGTCAACCTAACACTGTGGTGGCTGTTAAACCATGTCCCAAAGTGCCATGCCTACACATTTCTTGAACTCATCCAGGGACAGCAACCCCACCACCTCCTTGGGCATCCTGTGATGATGACTACTCTTTCTGTAAAGAAATTTTCCCTACTAGCTGATCTAAACCTCCCCTGGCACAATTTCAGGCCATTTCTTCTCATCCTATCACCTGATACTAGAGAGAAGAGACCAACACCTCACTAAAACCTCCCTTGCAATTGTAGAGAGCAAGGAGGTCTTCTGTCAGCCTTCTCTTCTCCAAACTAAACAATTCCAGTTCCCTCAGCTGCTTCTTGTTCTCTGGACTTTTCATCAGCTTTGTCCTCTCCAGGAGCAAGGAAAACGCTGAAAGTAGCTCCCTTCTACTGTCTGTACTTGTCAGGTTTGTGTTGTCATACCTGGCCATAGTGAGGGACTTGATGTACCAACTTTTCCAGTTACTCCACACCTGAAGTTCTGTGGATCCAGTTGTTGCTCTATTTAGTTTTTTGTCCCAAAGGTATTGGTTATAATTTTCAAGGCATACCTGGACAGGGTTTTTACCTTCTAATCCTCTTCAGTGTCAACTTTAATGCGGGGAAGTAGAAAAATCTTAGAAGCTCATATAGCTATACAAACTTGAGAAGTATGAAAGCAGAAGTCACCTTTTTGTCCTGACTTGTCGCTCTGGATGCTGTTGTTGATACACTTCAGATGTCCAAAATTTTACAAGATTATCTTACTTTTGAAACATACCCTGTGTCCAGAGTCCATTTAACTCATAAGAGTGGATATGCATAACTGGACATGACATAACTTCCTATGTTAAGGGGATCACAGAATGCAGTCTCATCAATCGAGTGTCTACTTCTTTTAACATTTGTTTGCCTTTAATAAACAGTATGTATCTTTGGAATTGGCTGAACAGAACTGTTCCCTGTCACTTGGTGCTTAATCCTGGCGTTTCACTTTGGAAGATGAAAACTGTTTAACAATTTTCCATAGTGTAGAAATAGAAGCCAAAATTTCTGTGAAAACAAAAGCTTAAGTTTCATATATCTAGATCATGATTATCCGTGTAACTGAATCCTTTCCTCTGAAGCAGGAACAGGATACAGAACTATGCTGCTGCTGTTTCACAAGACCACCTACAATGGAAACCCTTGTTCTAAGATGAGTTTTTAGAATAGTTCAAAGCACAATTGATCCATTCCAGCAGCTAGTGACTTTCTCATGAACTTTAAGCAAACTGCAGTTTTCTATTTGATCATTTTTGGAGCTAGTTAAAAAAAAAAATGTAATGCTTTCTAGAATATATTTTAAAAACAACTGCACAAAGCACTAGTTGTTGCAATAATCATAAATTCTGCAATGTTGATACAGCAGTAATACATATGTGAATTAGCCTACTCACAAGCAATGTGCTTGTGTACCCTGTATAAATGATGCAGTATTACTTGTTCAAAATTTTTCCTGTATAAGAAAACTATTGTAATGTCTTACATCCCTGCCCAACAACTTTTTCTAATCTGTTTCATTCTTTGACCTCTGCCCCCGAAAATAAAAAAAATTATTGTGCATGTATGTTTGCTTACCACAGTTGTAGAGATTTGGAGGGAGGGGGTTAGTCTGCCCTGTGAATAAGAAGGAAGGGAAAGTAACATTAAAAAAATGACTGTGGACTGAGGTAAGGTGTTGAATGAGATATGCTGTACGTTTACCTTAGCAAAAGCAGAAGCAGCAGAAGAAGGCAGTGATAGAACATTTCCCACCACCCAAGCACACAGCAGCCAGTCTACCACAAACCCAGAAGCTGGAACCCACAATCAGAATAGGAAGCTTCTCATTTTACAGTCTGAACTTCAAGTCCCATGATACTTTGCTTCAGCCAGCACTTTGATTTTGAAGCTGGCATAAGGGCAGCACGGTATTGCATATCCATCAAGTCAACCAGTGACATTTACTGAAAGACAAAAATTCAAACAATGTATGTACTTTTAGTGATTCTGTAACAAGAATAAGTTGCACTTATTTCCTTCAAAGAGTACCTTGTATAATTGCTTTCTGAAGGTCCATTTTTATTTCCCCAGCACCATAAACTCACTATCAAATATTGCTCCTTATATCTTCACAATTACATGAATTGGTTGGACTTGTTTTTGCTAGGGAAGACTCTTCAAGAAAGGAATAGACAGCATGTGTGTGCCTCTGGGTTATACAAAGCTTGCCACAGCATTTTTCTTTGCACAGAGATTTCAGTCCTTCTCTGTGACTTGCTGTTCTTCTCTGTTAATAAATGTATCATCTCCCTCCTCTCTAGCTTTGAAAGCTTTGTAAGACTGTTGGGTTTTTTTTGTTTGTTTGTTTCTTTGGTTTTTCCCTTAAGTTGAAGCTTACTATGTCTTTCTGAATGTGGGAAATACCATATCAAGATGAAGGTGTTCTTGAAGCTGTGAAAATATATTCTTAGCAAGTGTGGTGGAGGGCAGGGGAGTGTGTGGGGGAGAGAGAGATTAGTTATAAATTGATAACCTTTTATGTTTTAATTCTATCAAATTAATTACTTCACTCAGATCTTTTCTGGAGTTAAAACAGTTGCATATAGCATACGCAAAGGGTTTCTGCTTCAGCTTCAGTGAAAGTAGTTAAAAATATGTGGCAGGCAACAATTTAGAAACAGGTTTTGCATTTGCTGAGAAATAGGAATTTGCACATGGGCTATATTATACAAGAAAACAGTACTGTATATTTTAAAGGAAGATGTAAAATTTTAAAGCATATGAATCAAAATACTTTATTCCCCAAGAAGAACCATTCAAAATGGAGTAATTTTGCCTTTTCGAAATGTTGTCATGTGTTACACTTTTGAGGCTATTTGTGACTTGCTCTGTTTCTGTGTTTAAACTTTATTTATGCAAAAGTCTCTAATTGCAGTTGATTAAAACTTGTCAGTCAACCAGGTTTGTGTAGATGTGCAATGCGCTTATATTTGGAAATCTGACAAAATAGTCTCCCTCAAGCACTGTATAAATGAAGTTGATTATCAGAACAGAAGTAGTTAGTAATGCACTTCCGAGGATTATATCCACGAGTCAATTTTAAAAGGAATGATGCAGGTGAATGGGCAAAAAGTTTGCAAGTATATTTAATATAGTGTATCCTAAGGCATTTAAAAATCTTGATATTTATGAAGGTGAACATCAGTCTTAATAAAAATCTTGATATTTATAAAGGTGAACATCAGTCTTAATAAAAACTTTCTGGGAGATTAACTTGAGAAGTGGTCACTGTATCCTAAATTAATATAGACAAAGTTATTTTACGAAAGCAAATAAATAGATGTTTTAATCCTCTACTTTGAACTAATAAAGAACCAATTCTAAAACAAAAATGAAACAAATCATGGAGCAAGAGTTAAGTTCTTAAGTTCTGACAGTGCAAATAGGCTGCCTCTCATTTTTCATTTGTTTTTTATTTTTAAACCAACAAAGTATCATGCCTTACTGCTGTTTTGCTTCTTTACAGTTTCTGTTATCTTTTTCAAAAACAGTTGTTGCTGGAATTTGTGTTAATTTTTATGTTTTAGAAAGACTCCTTTCCATTTGTGGGGAACATAAACATGTTTCTATGTTACATTGCAATTGATTTGGGAACGTCTTCATGGAAACAAAGAATGTACAAGTAGTGATAATTCAATGATTGACTGAAACTTTTAGCTATGCATCTTCACATAATTGGAGTCAGCATTGACCCTCAGGTTTATATTGTACACCTGCCATGTTTCCTAAATTGATGGGAACTACTATGAGAAAAAAGAGAGGTAAAAACCTGAAAAACTTCCAAGCTAGTAATAGGGAATTCTTACATTTAAACATTTAGGGCATTTCAGGTCCTATTGATAAGGTTCAAATAATTAATTTCTTGAAATAATAATTTTGTTTTCCAAATCATTGAAGTGTTGAGGGGCTACAAAGTGTTGCTGATGGTCTCCATAAAGAGGTTGCCTAAGGAGCTCTTTCTGCAAGTGCCAGGCTGGTTTCTCTATGCTTGTATGCTGTACTGCAAAGTTCTCAGTGTCCTGAGATTGTCTATTAAAACTGGCTGTGAGAGATGTAGCAGGCCTATACAGTTCTCCCTAGGAGGCCTATGTCCAGTGTTAATAGGATGGAGGAAAAAGTGGTAGGCTGTTCACAGTGTGTAGTTCTCCTGTTGTGTAGCAATACTATGATTTCTTCACTGGTAATCAGGAGTTGTAGTCTTAGACTTGAAGTGCAAACTGTTCGCATAGAGAACATACAGACAAACATGAAAATTGCAGCTTTGCACTGTGTAACAAATATGGAAAAACATGGGTTTGTATTTGGTAATTTTTCCATTTCTGTAGAGAATAGTGATTTTGATACTGTAGCCCTAGAACATAGTGTGACAGTGTGTCTTAGTGTTTTCTTACGTTCTTGTTAATGTTTGAAAAGCACTTACTAAGCTTAATAAAAAAATCTTATCTGTTTTCATTGAAAGGTATTCTTTGTTTTACAACCGCTTGAAGAACATTGAGGAGAACGAAGGAGGCCTTGATAAATTTACAGAAAGTTACAAAACCTTTGGAGTTAACCAATCTGTGGATGGTGGAATATATTGCAAAGAGTGGGCACCAGGAGCAGAAGCAGTGTTTCTCACAGGTGACTTCAGTAAGTATCTTTAGGAATATATCTTCTCTCCAGCACTATGTTTTAGATCAATGTCCTCTTCACTTTTCTGATAGTAAAAACATGTGTCATGGTGGAATACAATGTATATTTTTATATATTTTAATACTTGATATCTTGTGTGGTGATATCTTTAAACACTGCCATAACTTATTTACAAAGTATATTTACAGGTTCAAGTATTTGGTTGTGGATCTTACATTCCACATATCAAGTCAAATGTTTTAAGCACAGCGATTCAAATTGGAAATAAAGGTTCTGTGGTCTATGGTTTCCCACAAATGGGATCCTGTGACAGATTAGCCAGGGACTCAGGACTTGCTCCTCTGTCCAGTATCTTCCCAGATGCTGTGTTACAGTGTGAGAACTCAAATCCCCCTCCCACACCGGCAACAACCAGGCTATCTCAGTCTAAAAGCAAATGAAGCTGTGCTTACAGGCAAAACTACAATCTATGATGAAATGCAATGAATATGTACAAATATACACTATTCACAACATTTACAAATATGTACAATCAACAAAAAACCACAACAAAGCCCCGTGCCCCGCCAAGTGACTGTGCTTCCTTTTCCCAAGGGGCTTTCCCCAAGGGGCCTCCCCTGGGCCTTTTCTACAGAGAAAGCAAAGGGGGAAGAAAGCCAAGAAGCTGAGAGGCCCGTTAGACTTAGCTTGTCAAGGTCAGTATGCGAGTGTGTGTTACCTTCAGCCAGAAAAGAAGCAGGCAGCCTGAGAGAAGCCTGCAAGACTGCTGTACCTTGTTTTGAGTGATGATTCTTAAACGTTTCTCAAGTGGAACTGTTTAGAATAAACATTATTTGCTTTCTTACACCCATTTACATTCTTTCACTTTCTCTGCCCCAACTTTGTGAGAAGAAAAATTAAAGGTAGTCTCAAAACCATCACATGCTGTGGCTATAATTCAGGTTGTCCTTGGCTCAGAAAGGGCTAGGGGCCTCTCTTCTCTTGTGCCCAGCTCACAGTCTGGAGCTTGCCCTTGGCCTGGAGAGGGCTGAGGGGAGCTCTCTCTCTTGTGTGCTGTGTCAATGGGCTGTAATCTTTCTGTGGCTCTTCTGGGATTCAGTTCTCCAGGAGGTTATCCCTTTCTTCCTTGGTCCAGGTGCAAGGCCTGGGTGTAGTTGGTCTGCTAAGGTAGGCCGTTCAACTGCAACTGAACAAGGCAAGTTGCCTAACTTCTTGACTGGTTTAAATGCTGTCCCAAGAAGTTAATGCCCTTCGGTAACACAGAAACCTGATAACTGGACCTCTAGGATGGGGCATATCCAGACATGGCCAGTGACACAGTTCACAGCTGTGTTACAAACTTAATCATATGTTCTACATGTTTATCTGGACCCCAGGAAGTGTCCAGATTTGCATATTCACAGGTGCTTACAAGGTTAATTACACGAGCTGCACATTTGCCAGGTGAGCACATTCGCAGGTGCTTAGCCCATTGTCTGGGCTAGGGCATGCTTTGAGGTTTGACCCTTCAGGACACATGGGTTAAGCTAATTATGTTCTACTCTACATTGCCGTAGCCTAAGAACATATGTTACTGCTGTATGGTCAGTATTATGCAGACTTCAAATTTTTTTAATACCCGAAAAGCAATGACTTGTGTAAAGGATCGAGGTTCATCACACTGCAACTGTGGGTTGTGTCTAAACTACCTGAGATTAATCCTAAAGCTATAAATTAGTCTTCTATAAAACTGTCTTCGCAGAAGGAGAAATAACAGTGACATTTGCTTTATCTTTTACTCATCTAGCAGACCCTCTGGAATTCCTGCTCCTGATGAGAATGTATACGAAAGTCCTGCTGGAAAACAGTAACCTAAAATTAAACTATCAATTTTTGGATAAGGAGGCAGTATTTTGTTCTGGGGGAAGAAGGAAGGCTATCAGTAGCACAGGTGGCAGGATTACATGAAGGAATTACTTCTTCTAAGAACTAGGAGGGCAATTCACTTTGAACTTGAGACCAAAAATCCTTATCTGGAAGGCTAGCTAAACTCAGATTGTGTTCTACAAATTCTTAAATGCATTTTTGCTCTTAAATCTTGCTTCAATACTAGTTCCATGTTCTCCTTTTTCTTTTTTGTTTGGGGTTTTGGAGGGTTTATTCTGTTTTTCCCTTTCACTTCTATCACTTCTTTAGGGTTAGATATTAGTTCATCAGAAGAGTAGGGATTTCATTGCTAGTTCTTACTGAACTGGGACTTTATCTGTGAAACCATTTTGTTCTTTAACTGCATTTCAGAAGTATTCAGTGTCACTTCTCCAACTTTTGCTTTGCGGAGGTATAGATGAGATGGATGTTAAGTGTGTGTATTTATATGACAAAAAAAGTATATGAATTTGAGACAGTTAACTACTTCTGCTTAAAGTTAAATTTTGAGTTTACCTTCTTCCTTACCCATATTTGAGGAATCTTAAAAGGAGAAACTGTATTTGAGGAAGGAAGTAATGAACTTGAAATTGTATGTGCTTATGTAACTTTAAAAGGATGAGTAATTAGATACGCCATTAGTTGTACTATCTGATGGTGCTTTCTAAAGTACTGTGTTTAAGCTTCTGTAAAAATGTGTGCAATAATAAAGAAATAAATGCTTTGTAGTAATCTGTTGTATCACTGTTTTTTCATAGTTCCTGGATCAGTATACTTAAAATAAGCAAAATAAAATGTTTAAATGTTCATGTTATGCTTCTGTCTCCCAACAGAGTCATAAAATGGATCTATTATTGTCAGAAATTTCTATTTTCTCTTTTTAAGAGCTTGGTGGGAAGGATTGTGTCCACTATCCACTGTCATAATTTGAGACTACATACTGTGGTTACATAAAGTAATTTTTTGATGCAGAAGAAAACCAGAAAAGTTAGTGCAAGACTTTTTTCAGCCATAATTCTGTTTGATATAGTTAACCTAGTGAATAATAGAGTAACTTTCTTCGAAATACTCCTTGTCTTTTTATTGGAATAGACAGGGATAAAATAGGATAATGTAGTCCATGAATTTTATTATGGGAATCGGATATGTCCTCTGATTCAAAGCTGAATAATGAATTTTGAGTATAGTTCACCTATTGCTAAATAAGTGATTTCAGCTCTCAATACTGACTGCGAGAGCTATATGAAGATATTTCAATAGCTCAACTCTGTGCATATATATTTTATATATATAAAATTATTCTCTGTACCTGTCAACTCAATGCAATCCCACTCATTGCTCAGGTTGATAGGTTTAATTGCTCAATGTGAGAGGTTTAATACACTCTAAGTTAAATTACTCAATATGGTTGAAGATTAGAATGTATTTGTTTTAAGTATATGTTAGATGGCCATTATAAAATTAGACTTTGCATGAAATTAGTGTGTAATATTTTACCAAGAGGATGTAACTTGCAAATTGGGTTGGCAAGTTGAGGGAAAGTACACGTATACTAGAATACAGTAGCTAAAAACTGGAAGGGTTTTCTAAACTTGACTTAATTTAGAATATTTCATGTAATACATCATGCCAAGAAGAAATTTAGAAGTAATATCTTGGAGTTGTTGCATCGATATGCTAATGAAATGTGGCAGTAACAAGTCAAAAGACTAAAAAGAAACTTACTTTAATGTGGAAAAAAATGCATTTGTCCGATACACTGTATTCATCAGTCGTAGTAAAGTATTCATTCCCCAAGGGGAAGATAATGTACTTGGATAGCCTAGAGGAACGGAAGATTGCTATTCAATTCAGATGAGCTTCAATAATACTCTGATGAGAAATTGGGTTGCAAACCCTTTAGATTTAGATTCAGATTATTACAGATATGTTTAATTAAAACTGAATCCTTTTAACCTTTCTTTAAGTTTTCAAAAGGGTTAAAGTCTCAAACTACATTTATGATTATATTGTACTTGAATATCAGGATTGCTTTTAATAAGAATTTTTATAAAACTTTTTAATAAAGAGAGCTGTAACTGAAACATGGAACAAAGTTGAAAATCTTGTACAAAGAAACAAACATGGAACATAAATGACAGCAGCTCTTTAGGTTGTAAAATTAATGATGATGTTATATAATATAAAACCATTCAATTTATGCTGTTTTTTAGTTCTTCTATAAGGAGGTGAATAGCAGTATTTTCTTAATGTTTTACTTAATGACATCGTTTTATCTGCAAATCTCCTAGATGTTTGATGGAAAGACACAAAAAATTTATTTCTGTATCTATATACGTGTGAAACCTCAGTTCTGTAAATGTAAAGTTTTTGGTGTATGACGTTTATGCCTTATAACAAACAATAAAAACTTTGATATTATGGTATTTTAGCCCAAATTATGGTATTTACACCTCATTCTGAGACACTTGTAATGAAAGAACTTGCTCCTGTTTATGGCATAATTCTTGGTATCACCTGGGTATTTTGTAAAAAAAATCTATCATCTAGTAACAGCACACAACTTATTTGGACTGGAGAGTGATAAACAAATTCAGGAAAACTGCAGTACTTTCAGAGTTCTCTCTTTTCTTTAAACCTCCGTAATTGAAGAGAAAAGGGTGTTGTATCTGTTGGTGTTATAGTACAATGCTTTACGTATTAAATGAACATCTAAATACATTGGCTTGTGAATTAGTACTTTTAGCATCTCAGTATATCAAGCGTATGAGGCAATTAGTCAGATGAATTTCTGATACTAGAGGCAGTATCAACATTATAGCTGTGTTAAAATCTCCCACTGGTAACACGCTGAATATTTTATTTACATACTGTATTACTGAGGAAATTTGTAACTACTAGCAGTTTATTGCTACTTTACAGTCAATTGTATGAAAATAAATCATCAAATTGCAAGAGTTGAGGATAACCCACAGATTTGTTTGGAAATCAGAACACTCAAAATTGTATTTGGCCTTGCAGGGCCTCAGTAGGTTATTGGAAAAAAATTTTTCATTAAAAAAAAAAGGAAAAAAAGTTACTGGTTTTAAGAAGCTTGAAAGAGTATGTATATACTAATTTGGAAGTCAATATATAATACATTGCCATTACTTGTGGTTTCTGTTCTTTAAATTCCCTTTTTTTTTTCCTTTTTTCTGCCTTCCCTTCCTTCCAGATAATATTAGATCTAAATGTTACTCTGAAATATCTATTTACTTTGGATTCTGCTTTTTTTCTTGCACTAGTGGGGAGACCTTCCACTGGGACTGGAAGGGGGAGGAAGAGGTGGGCTGGTTGGTTTTTGGGAGGAGGTTTGTTTATTATTTAAACTGTCAGGTTTCTTTCAGAGCAAAGAAAGCTAAATTTAAGCTACTAGCCTTCATAATTTGGTATCTGACACCTAAGTGGAAACTTCATATCTTACAAAGATTTCTTTTTTTCTTTTGTTTTTCCCCCAGACTTGAAAATTTTGCCAAAGTGGAATCTAGATACTGCTGTGATACGATACTGCACTTAGCTACTTTCTTCAAAGCTTCTTAAAAAAAAAATACCTAGATTTCATAGGTAAAATCATATAGTGCTATACTTCTGTGGCTGCTGACATCTGAAGACAGTAGACTGAAGTATAAGCTGCTGTTTAATATCCAGGGAGACACCCTATCTGAGAAGTAATGACATTTGTTTTTATGTTAGCATTTGAGCCGTTTAATCACTTTTAAAGCAGGTTATGTTAATGACCGTACTCTTGAGCTGTTGGAAATCAGGCAATGTAGGAGGAAGACCTAGCTGGCCACTATGTAGAACATTATAGCATCCTTAGAGAATCTCTCTATTTATGCTTGATTTGGTATTCCAAGCAAATGGTATAAAAGTATCTTGTGGGATTTTGATGCCCCTTTTCTTGTCTGAATTGTGATTTATCTGGTACCTTTTCCTCAAGGAAGCTGTTTGAATGCTTGCAGAACTCTATGTTCTCTTAGAGCATCTTTAATTTGATCGCAAGTATGTGGAACATAAAAATATAATTTCTCTAAGTGATCACTGCACTTGAGAAGTCAACTTCAGTTTTTGAAGTTTTTCTCTTTTCAAAATATAGTTACATTGCACTAATGTATCAACTTTTACATGGGAACAATTGAATGATTTGGTAAAAATACAAGAAGTACTCCATTCCCCTAATCAAAGCAAGATTTCTAGTACAAAGCACCAAGTTAAGCCATGAGCCTCAGAGCTGTATGGCTATGTACTTGTCAATGTGAAAACAAGCCAGGAGATGGAACAGGGTGTGAATTTATGATTTAACTGGAAGTATTGCATTTAAATTGAGTTCTAACAACAGATGGTAGAATTCAATCCATTATAGCTTTGAATTTAGTTCTAGAATAAAGCTCGTTTCATGGTTCTTTAGCATGATAAAGATGCAGTTCTAAGCAAGAAGTTCTCTTGTGCCTCATGTTGCTGAGGTAGGATTTAATACTGAAATAATTGTCTCGTTTTTGAAGATCTACTCACAGATGAGAGAAACTAAAAGCACCAGGCAATTCAAGATGTCTTCTGTGTTGGATTAAGACTTTTGTTAAGAGGCCTTAACTTTTGTGTAGAAACTCTTGTCTTTGTCAATTATCTGAACTTCCTGAGCTTTTTTCTCTTTGTAGCTATTGTCTGTCTTTGAAGTCTCTGTTCTCCCGCTTTAACTTTTGTCTTTTTATTTATTTTCAACTTCTGAATAGTCTGTCAGGTTTTGGTTGTTTAGGTTTTTTTTGTTTGGTTGTTTCTTTGTTTGTTTGAACTCTGAGTAATTTTTTTTGGCCATGTTTAGCTGAAGAATCTAAAAACTAAGCAGTAAAACTGAGAGAAGCCTGAACTGCTTTGCCTTTGAAGGAAGCCTTCAATTTTCAGGACGTTTTAACCTTTTATACCTCTTTCCTTAATACAAAGCAATATTTTCTGTTCTAACCTTCCTAAAGGAGTTCATCTCCAGGGGTAAGTAGTAAACAATAATTTTAAGTAGGACCATCAGGGACAGATGTATATTGCTTTGCATTTATTCTTAAGTCGTGAACCATGTATACCAAACAATGAAGCATCACGTCTGAGAGGAGGAAGAATTAACAGGAGCATTCAGTATTGCTAGCAGGTGAAGGGGAAAGTTTAAGCAATTTGGGAAGGATTGTTAAAGCTGCCTTGGAAAGCAGAAGTGCTTAAATAGGTAAGGATATGCAACCATTCCCCCTCTAAAGCAGGGAAGAGTTGATGGTAACAGAATAATGTAAGAATTCAACAGTTCTGGTGTGATTAACTCAACTTCAGGCAATTTTCCCTAACTGAGTCTGGGTCTAAGACTTCTGCTGTAATGTTTTCTTTTCCTCGGAATTAGCAAGTCATCACCTGACATACTGAGTTCAGTTCATGCTCAACTGGAGTTTCAGGAAAAGCAATGAAGATATCTGTGGGGGGGGAAGAAGGTTGAGAGTTGTTAGTAATAGCTATATGAAGGCCTTGACTATCATAAATCCTAACATGTTCCTTAAAGCAGTCTTCTTGCAACTTCTTAAGATGTTTGTTACTTTTAAAATCTTTCTTCTATTTTCTATATTTGTGTGAATTGTTTATTTAAAAGCAAATACAATTTTTAAGTTTGTTGGGGTTTTTTGGGTTGTTTTCTTTTTCTTTTTTTCTTTTTTTACATCCTAATGATGTATTCTACATCTTTTTACCATTCCCTGAAATAAAATATGCATTATAGTGTGTAAACACTACATACAGTGTTTGCAATTTTGACATTCTTAGAAGGATTACTTTATTGCTAAGCTATTGTTTGTTCAATATTCATTTTAGTAACTTTAGTAGATGTTAGTAGTAGTTACCTTTTTTTTTATTGAAACTTCAGAGTAAAACCAAGTGGGAAATTCCATCAAAATCTCTCAAATATGCAAACTCTTCTGTAATTAATTAAGCAGTAGTTTAGCAAATACTTTCCTTCTGCTAATGTGTATCTTGTTTCTATGCTATCCAAATAGTTTGTGACAAAAACTGTCATTTCAATGGAATAATAATTCTATGTATGTCCTTGAGTGTGGGAAATGTACTATTATAATAATCTCTCTGGGTAGGTACTAGAATGTTTATCTTATGTAATTGCTTTTGTCACATTGTCTAGCCTGTTAGATATGTGCCTTTCAGTTTTCTTTGAAGATTGGTAGTTTGTGGTCTTAAACAGCTGTGTAAAAGCAACTAGAAACTTACTTTGAAAGCACCTTAGTCTTTCTGTGAAACTCAAGGCATCTACATACTGTTACAGAAGATTCTTTTAGTTGCACAGCAGATAGTTGTTGTGATTGTTGATGTTTAGGAAAAATACGTGTTGATTGATTATCACTTCACTTCTGTACCCTCCCTATTGTGATTTTCATGGTGGCAAAAGTGATGATACTGCTCCAGTGCCATGTCCAATTTTTTATTGAGTTGCTTTTAATCCTGGCTACCATGTTTAGTAGCAGTATTGTTTTGTATTAACTTTAATTAGTCATGGAACTACAGTTGAGAGTGTGAACAATATGCTAGCTGTTACAGAGTTCTTGCTTTAAGATTATGCACTGTATCTCCTGTGAGTAGATGGCCACTTAAATGTTGCTTATTCTTTCACTGAGGGTTTTTTCTTTTTTATTTCCTTGTGTTGTTGGTAGTTTGTGGGTTCTTTTGTTTTTCTTTTTTGTTGTTGTTTGTTTTGTTTTCCTACAACAGGACATGGCATACAAATAGAAAGCGTGAAGGAAGGTTAACATGTTACTTTAATATCTTGCAGTTTGTGTTGAGTGGTTTCTTGTTAGTTGAGGAGCCTCTGCCTTCAACTGTGATACAGGGATGTTTCAAGACAAAAAGCAGTAATTTTCAAACTTGGCTTGCCACTTGCTCCTAAAAATTACTATGTTGCTGAAGTCTGCTGATTCAGAAACTTTATATTCAGTCTCATTCATATGAGTTAACCTTGAATATCCATACAAACACAAGACATTGGCAAATGTCTGTTAAGTTGGGCAAGTCATAATGACCAACTTTGCACATCTCCAGTGCTCAGTGAAACTGAAAAAGACAAAGAATCTTGAATTATGGAATCTGAGCTTGATTCAGTAGTACTTTTAATGAAAAAGGGATCTTACTCAAGACTTAACTAAATACAGCTGGTTAAGAAAGCTATCTAACAGGTTGAGGGAGGTTCTTCTTCTCCTTTCCTTTACTCTAGTGAGACCACATCTGGAGTATTTTGTCCAGCTGTGGGCTCCCCAGTTCAAGACAGACAGGGAAACAGTACAGAGTCCAATGGAGGTCTATGATAATGATTATGGTACTGGAACACCTGCCTTAGGAAAGGCTGAGAGACCTGGGGCTTGCTATTCTGGAGAGGAGAAGATTGGAGGGGAATGTTTGCAAATATGAAGAGTGGTTGTCAAGAAGAAGGGACCAGTCTGTTTTTACTGGTGCCCTGTGATAGGACAAGGAGCAAGAGATACCAACTGAAACACAGAAGACTGACCTTAACATGAGGAAAAACATCTTTACTGTGACGATGATGGAACACTTGAACAGGCTGTCCAGAGAGTTTGTGAAGTCTTCCTCTCTAGAGATTTTTCAAAAATTTTTGCCTGGATATGTTCCCCCATGGCCTGCTTGAGGTGAAGCTGCTTTGCTAGGGGAGTTGGATTCAATTTCTGGAGGTCCCTTCCAACCCCTACCATTTTATGAATCTATGATAGCTGACCGTGGTGTCATTGTCTGGTATTGCATGGTTTCCTATCCCTTGTTACCAAGTTTGTGTACAGCTTCCCCTTTATTTTTGCTGTTTTATACGTTTAATGAGTGTTACAGGATGCCATTTTGTCAAAATAGAGGCAGTGAGCAGTGTGTGTACCCAAACACAGTTTGAGCATTCAGTTTGTGGACATTGTTTTTCATTACATTTTTTCTTCTTTCTCTCTCCGTGATCAACAGCTGCTAATTAGTTTTTCCCATAGTGTTGTAGCAAATACTTCTACCAGCTTGTTTAGAATGTGAGGCTTTTGGGTTTAAATCTACATTATGCATTAATTTTCAGCCATTAATTTTCATACTACGTTGTTGTAGTGTTATGGTCATTTGTGGTTTGTTTTTTTTTTTTTGGAGGAGGATGTTATTTTGACTTTGATCTAAGCACATGCAGTAGAAATTTAATCATTGTCAATGAGAATCAGAGTACAGGTTCCTGTTGAAAATCTTACAGATTTTATTGAATCTCTTTTGAATGTGTACAGTAGTATTGTATATAAAAGTATTTGTGCCTACTGTTACTATAATTTATTCCCAAAAGACAGAACACAGTTACTGCTTTGAATTTTAATTTGGCACATTTTAGGGTAGATATGCTTAATTTTTTTTTTTTAATGTTCCAGATGGCTGGGATCCATTTTCTCATCCATATAAGAAGATGGATTATGGGAAGTGGGAATTGTTCATTCCACCTGGACAAGATGGTTGTCCTCCTGTGCCCCATGGATCAAAACTAAAGGTGCTGGTTCTAGACTTACTCTGTCTAATTCTGGTAACCCTTCTTGCTGAAAATATCCTTTTTGTTTTCCTTTAAATAACATTATCTTCTTTTAGTTGTTTTAAGAAGCAGAATCAGTTGATCTACTTGTGTGAAATTACCTCAATGAGTGAATTTTTAACATTTATCTCTCTTTGTGATGCTTAGGAATGGGTCTATGTGGCTGAAACATGGATATAGTGGTATAGTATCCTGTAACAAGATGAAAAGATTATTTACATGTAATTTGGAAAATGAGAATTATTATGTAATATTTCCATAATATCTTTCTGTACTTCAACTAACTACTTGAGATTAAGATCCTCTTCAAATCTCAATAGTTTGGGAATTGTGATTCTTTTAACCATGTCTTTTCATGTGATCTTCATATGTTGCTTTAATAGTACATTCAATTTGTAATACTTCTACCTATCCTTTAGGAATTAATGGTATTGAGCAGTAGGCTTAGGTTAAGTTCAGGAAAAGACAGAGAAAACTTATCTGTATTTTATTGGTTGTATTTCTCAAGTATCCATGAGGATAAAATTCTTTCTTCCAGAAAGTAATGGAAAGTTTCTTGAGCTGTCAAATGCCACAGTTACACTTTGTGCAGATACATACAATGACAACTATCAGTGGAGTTGATTATTTTTAGGCAAATGCTGTTACCAGTCAGAGTTGGACTTATAAGAATTTGAATTGTTGCAGTCAGAGCTTGAGTTGCAGAGATAGTTGATGCTAATTGGACAGTAATGAGTAATTAGTAATTAAGTAGTGAAATCATTTATAGACTACGAAAATTGGAGCATTCGTATAATAGCACTGTATTTTGAGGGATCCCGTCAACAGAACATACTGAAAAGAATTGTTATTTTTCTTCAGAAAATCAGCTTAGGTAAACAAGAAATATGCTGAAACAAAGATATGCATAAAAATGCTCTGGAAATGCTTACTTGATGTGTGTGCTTATCTCTATGCTTTTTTGTTATGTATAATATGGATGAACAGAAGTTGGGGAGTAATCACTGAAGGATGAGAAAGCTAGCTAGTTTTATTTTATAATGCAGGAAAGAAAACAGTTGTCTGCAACTTGGAAATACAGTGATTATGCAGTAATGTATGGTTACTTAATGTTTTCCATGATTTTGAGGTGTGAGTAGATTAGCTTCTTTTTTTTTTGTTGTTGTAGCTAAATTTCCCTCTTATGTTTTGACTATGAATCTATTGACCTTATATACTGTAGAATATTCTATGCTCAGTGTAGAGATAAGAGGTGGTGATAACTATTAACATAATAGCAAAAGGCATATATTGTTAAACACATTTGGAAGAACTTCAGATTATTTATTTTGCCTGTCTACCTGTATGGTCGTGTCTCACAGGTCTTTATAGTAGCTTCTCTTTCCATTCACCATTTTATTTTGAAATACACTCTTCATAAAGTAAAGATTCCATAGTGAATAATTTACGTAGTGTGCAGAATTTCTGACTGCTGATAACTCTTGGTACTGATATATGAATAGGATGATTTGTTATAGTTCTGTAGTTTCTCTCAGTCTTCTGAAAAGCCATGCTGGATGAAAGGAAATAGTTTGTTTTCCTCTGTTGCTTTTTTTCTCTGTCATTTCTTTAGTTGTGCTTTCATATGGTCATTTTTGAATAAAGGTGTATGCAGTTATCATGATGCTCAGAATATGTCATTGCCAAACAGGCTGGACTGTTTTGTCTACCTGTGAGCTAGACTTGCTCATAAGTGTGTATATTTTTGTCCTTACAGAAAATTTTTGAAACTTGCTTCACAAATACGTGTAGTCTTAATTACTTCATCCATACTATTCTCATCCATATCTTTGCTAATAATCTTTCATGACACTGTGGTTTTGTTCCTTGGTTCTTAACACAACTCAATTTAGCACATCACAATGTGTACTTTCAAAGCATTTAGGTGGTGTAACTATCATGGAAAAAAACATCCAGTTAAGGTATTTGTAAAATGAGGTTGGACTATTCAACGTGATAAGCATGCATTCCTCTTACCATGGCTGATCATTTTATCCTTTCTCACTCCATTAATAGGTTCAGCAAACCACTGTTCTTACTGAAGTTTTTTCTTTTCAAACTACATGGTTCTGTTGTCATTGTTCCTAAATGTATGCATTTTTCAGAACACAGGAATATGTGGTAGAATGTGATTTTGCAGTTCTTCATGTAGAAGCTTGGATTGTCTGTAGATGGAAATTACCATGCAGATTGAAGAGCTGATGTTGTCTGACATCATGAAGACAGGTGTTGTCTGCACGCAGTAGACTAAGCAACAAAAACTACTTACTAATGAAGATATTCCCTCTTTTGCATTACTGAAGAAGCATAAGGGAATTGCAGGCCTTAAAGTTTCTTTTACCATTGTTAAATACTTAAATTAGTGTACTTCAGGCATTTGTGTAGTGATTTGATTAATATGATAGAGGGGAAAAAAGTCTCCACCAGAAGGCCTTTATCCTTAGATTCTGTCTACATTGTTTTCATCTCTAGTTCTGCACAGGCGAATGCCAAGTTCTGAAATGGTGACAAGGTCATTCCTTTTTAAAAAAGTAATTTCTAAGCCAGAATGGGAAATGGATGGAGTGTAGCTGGTGACACTAATTTAGATCAGGTCAGAAAATATTTTTGTAGGAAAGTAAATGAGGAGCAGAGGTCAAACATTTGCCTGTTTTCAATAGTCCACTGTAGCTCTTCAGACAGTCTTTTCTTAGTAAATCCAAACATTAAAGAAGGTCAGTAATTAAAAAAACCTGCTATGGATCTTCAGATACATTGGTGTGAAGGGATGGATGCCTGTAACAGTTGAGTGACTCCCATGTGGTTTATAACATCCATCTGCACAGAAAGATTGCCTGCTAAAAAAGGACACTTGTGTTTTCTTGCATGGAACAGTGGAGAGCTTAAAGTGAGTTAAGTGAACAGGCATAGTTGCTGTTGTGGTTGTGTGGTGTTTATTGGGGTTTTTTATTATTATTTTTTTTTTTTTTACAATAACAACAAAAAAACCTGCAAGCCCCCAAAACCCAGCAAAAGAAACAAACCCTCAAAGCTCCACAACAAGCCCAAATCCTCACAGATGTCATAAACTGAGCGTAATTTAAAGCAAACAAAAAAACCAAAAACCAAATCTGCCCCAAACAAATAAAAACAACAGCAACAACAAAGATCCCTGTTAATTGTTTTCACTATAGTCTGTAAGATCCTAATTTTGAAATAGTGTCAGTGGAGTTCAGAGGTGGGGAACATATTGGTAAAAATTTAGATCTTAATATTTGCATTGGGGAATTTGTTTAATAGTCTTTATAGGAATGCTAAGGAACAATACAAAATGTGGAACAATTGGAAAATAGAAGCCAATAAGAATTCAAACCTAGATGAAAATTTCTAAATTCATGGCTAGTGATCAAGTTGTAAAATAATTTCACACAGCTAAATATGAAGATATGGTGAGAGCAGTACTTCTCAAATATTGGGCATTATGATTGAGCAGCTGCTGCCCTGGAACACTGAATAGGACACCTGTGTAGAAGAATCACTAAATTTTCTTCCATGAACTGGAGAAGTTAATTAAAATAGTAGTAGTTGTTCAGTTTTGTAGTAATGACAGTAGATAGGGAATTTCTGAAGTGATTTGAGAGAACAAGGATTTTATGCATTAATAAATCTATCTGCTGATGTGTTGGATAGGTGTATGAAATTAAAACACTGTATGCATCTAAATATCGCTTATATATTCATGTAGCTTAAGCAAGTCATTATGGCTTTTTTCTCTTGAGCTATGAAGGTAAGAGTTAGGATGGCTAACATGCCTCCATAATGCAACTTCTACCAAGAGCAAGGTAGAAATAAGGAAGTTGTCTGTGAAATATCAGTGACTAAACCTACTGATTTCTTACTACATTTTGAAGCCATATGAGTTAACTACCAATGGGTTGGTTTCTTCAGTTTTCATGTAATTAAGTTTAAATAAAAGTAAAGCAAACAAAAAAAAAAAAAGAAAAAGTTTATTCGATTTGACTTCAACAGATTATTTCTGGGTACCATAGCAGCCTTTACAATGGCCCATGTATGCTGACAGAACTCATCATACACTGCTCAGGGAACAGGTAATATTTTTGCCTAGAAAGGTCACCACAGAAAATAGTAGAAACCTTTAAAAACTCCACATTCCATTTGCTAAACCTATATCTTTTCCTCTTTCACACACATCTATCTGCATGTATGTGTGTTTATTTATTTATATGGTAAACTTCATGGCTTTTTGAGGGAGTGTCTTGTAATGTAATGAGGTGATTAAATTTGATACCTTGTACACTTGTTAACACAGAATTCTTCTGTTGATATTCCCAACTCTTGCATGCTTGAGTGGTTTCAGTGATTGCTGAACAGTAGTGCCAGGTTCAGTACAAAATTTGGGCTAACATGAAGAACAATCACAATTTTTTTTCAGTTGTACAGAAGTTCACTTCTTCTGGTTTTGAGTAGTATTTCAGTCCCACGTTATAAACCTTTTTAATATTAAAGGATGCAGAGACGGAACTACTTTGAGTCAGAGCACATAGATTATTCCTGGTTAGAAGTACCTAAAAGTACACTTGTACCCATGCAATGTCGGGGAGAGTGAAGTTAGTTATAAATATTATTTGAATTTCATCCTTACAGTTCTTACCACTGCATGTTCTGTGTTTAACTTGTAAACCTTGAAAAGGAATCAAATGTGGAGAGCAGGTAGGTTAATCAGTGTCAGGGAAGGGCTATTAGTAAAATTAATCATATGTAATCACTAGCACTGATGAACTAAATGGCATTGCATCTGCCTGCTGGTCAGGAAGTCCAGCAGCACAGTATCAGAGTGTCGCTGAGTTCAGGTCTCCCACACTTCAAGCAGTCTGCAGTCAAAATGTGAAGGTGTTTTTAATAAGAATGTGAAAATCCATGAAACTTTTTAATAATGAGGTAATAGGCTGGTCATTAGGATGCTAGGTATAGTAGTGTGGAGAGATTTCTGTAAGGTAAGATGTAGGAAGTTTATGTGCAGCTTTGACAAAGGGAGCCCTGGGTATCCCTGGAAAAGGTGTGAAACTTGATCTCAGTGGGAAGCTTCCTGAGAAAATGTTCACTGTTTGCTTGCATGTACAAATGTAAACACTTCTAATGTTTTTTTGTTTTCACCTCATCTCAGGGGAAGTGGGGAATGTCTTTGCTCATAGTCTGAAGTTCTATGTGACTTAAGTTTCATGTCTTGAATTATTTCATATCATACATGGTGTGCAGCATGGCAAAAACCCACCCACACACCCAACCAAAAAATAACACCCCCAAAACCCAAACAAATCAGGTCTGCAAAGTTGAAAACTGGAAGAAACAAGCATTCTGTATCATCCTGTTTATATAACCTATATGTAAGATGGAACAGACATGGTGTTCCTGTCATCTTGAACATGAGGGAACAGGACTTAAGTCATCTAGCATATACGTTTCTAGACATCAGTGGTGCTAAATGAGAAGTAAGTCATTAGTTAGATGCTTGTCAATATTGTTTCATTGCTTGATTGTGAACCATGGATTGAGCTCAGCACTTCAGGACATGCTTGTACAGTTATTTTGACAGGCTTAGTTCTCCTGTGACTTGAAGATTGCACAGGTCTTTGATAGGAGATTTTGCTATATAGAATACTATCCTTTCAGTTTATCCATACGGAAGACTGATTGTTTCTATTGATATATCTGTTGAAGCAAAATGTGTAGTTTTCGGAGGAAAAAAGAGAGACGTTTTAAAGAAGGGATCTCAAAATGGATTTTGAAGTCTGAGAGTCCCTTTTAAGTATTTATGAACATGTCTGTGATTTGGGGGTGGAATTTGTTTTGAAGATAGGGTCATAATTAGGTAAATTTTTGGTGTGACTTACTGGTATGCACTCCCTGATTTTCAGTTCTTTGTATATAATGTCAAGGAGAAAGTAGAAGATAAACTTTGGTGCTCTAATGGACTTAATCCACATCTTGGATGCCCAAGCCTTGTCAGAGCCAACACTGAAGCTGAGGACTTTGCTGAGGCATTATAATAGCATATTTGAGATATTCAACTTAGAATATAAGAAAGTGTTTAAGTTAATGCACCTGACAATACGTGAAGAGGGTCAGATGATCTCATCCATGACACAGAACCTCAGAACAGAGGGAACACATGACAATTGTCTGCACTTTATATTATCTGCTGAAGAGAGCGTGACCTAAAGTATTAGAGATTCTTGAGTTGTTGAGCAGGGAGATAACAGCAGGAACAGGAACAGGACAGTGGAAGGACCGTTTGGGGCCACAGATTCTCTCAGTTATAAGATATCATGGAAGTATGTGACAGGAGGTGGACGGTGTTGTGCGTGGCTTGCCTCATCTCCTAAATATGTTTGGCTATCAGTTTGAAACAGCTCTGAATGTAAAAATCCAAACCCAAGTGTCCTATGCCACAACCATCCAACTGCGAGGTGCATTATGCAGCAGTTGTCCTTTATACAAACACTTTATAGTTGAGGATAAGTAATACTTAATGCTTGGGTGCCCCTATTACATACTTCAGCAGCTTCTTTTCTACTTGACATGGCTTGAAACAACTCTATTAGAGTTTTGCTTATTGTGTGTAATGTGCTTTATTATTACAGTTGCCTTTCAAACTGTGCTCTCCCACCCCCAACCTCTCAATTACATAATACACATATGAATGCTTTTATATTATGCATAGAAGTTTTTATAGTCTTTGAGGCTATATTGCTGTTGTTATAACTTGATTCTAGTTAAATTGCTGGGGGTAAAAAATGTCTCGATGTGTGTACTTTAGAGATTTCTATTTTCCTTTTACTAGTTTGATTTTGAATTTTTTTCCCAAAATGTGGATTCTAGAGTGAAAGCAAAGTTTGAATGCCATCCTGCATGATAGATAATGTGTGGTGCTTTCCTTTTAAAAAAAAAAAAAAAAAGTTTATCCTTCAATATCTAGTAATGCCACATCTGTGTAGCTAGCAGTTGCAAAGCCTCTTGTTGCTTCCTGTAGAAATCCATGTATTTTTACGGTAGTTCATGATGATTAAGTGAAGCATTGTCTCTAAATTTGTGGCCTTTTAAATCTATTTGGAATGTTTCCACATGATACTGCTTTCATTTATAACAACTCTCCTATAGTTTCTTTTATTTTAACAGTTCAATATTTCTATGTTTTATCTCTGTCTGCAGAGATTTTAATAGTATTAGGCCACTGCCTCCATCATCTGATTTTTTGTTTATTTTTACTTATTTTATTTATTTTTACTATTATTTACTGATTTATCTTCTAAAGAAGCATGGAAATGAAGAAAAGGGCAACAACTTTCCTTTTCACTCTGATCTAGTAAACTAGTTGAACGTATTCTTAGGTTCTTTACTGCAGTTGAAATGCTTAATTCACAAATGGAGCTGTATCTCCCTCTTTCGGAAAAGCAAGGCATGACTTCATGATTTGGCTTTGAAGATGGGTTTTTAGTTTGTTCATCTCTTGATAATTTATTTATTTATTTTCTTTCCTGGGGGCAGAAGGGAAGGGGCAAGAAGGGGGAACCGCAAACAAACACCCCTAATAAGTTTAGAGGTGACGCGTTTACAGAAAACTTACCTGCAAAGCAAAAAAAACCCTGAATCATACAGATTGCTCTGCATAAATTTGTTAAATAGCAGTATTTCTGAAGTAGTTTATGCCTTTGTCCAATAGCTGAGGAATATCTTTTTCAATATTTGATTTAAATGCTTGTCCCTTTAGAAGATTTCTTTGCTAGGTTACTTGAAAGAACAAAGAGCAGATAGCTTTGTCTTGGCTGACTTAATTTTGGCAGTATTTTTAAGCTGATGAGAAAAAAAAAAAGAGTTGGAGAAGGGGAGACTTGGCATACTGCCACCAGAGTGTTCTAGTACTTCTATTTTTTTGTATTCTTCCAGTGTAACTGATTTGCAGTTTAGGAAGAGGGGCACTCTGGCCGATGCAAAATACTGTCTATTCTTTCAGCAACTTCTTTTCAAGGTTTATACTCAATTTGCTTGTTAAGAAATAACTGTAGTGACTGCAAGAATCTTGAGAGAGGTGAATTTTTGGTTATTTGGAATAGCAGGAATAGAGCATAATGAAGTGAGGTGTTTTAGTGGAAGGAGACTTCTGATAAGTTTATCACCTTTTTTCATGCCTCCTTCCTTAATGATTTGGGTGGAAGCTCCTTTTGGGTGGAAGCTCCTTTTGGGAAGGTGTTTCTGAATAGGGGAAGTTGAAGTGTTGAACAACTTCTGGTCCCTTTTCCTCCATACTGTTTCTCCCTGAGCTTTATTAGATGAGGCTGTGTGATAACAAGAAGAGTAAGCACTGAGGAAGAAGCTGTGCTTGCCTTTTTAAATGTTTTTTTCTTTTTATTCTTTAATAGCCTCAGAGAAGGTAAAAAGGGAGATATTTTATCTGGTCTCTAAAATCTATTTGATTGAAATAAAGGAGTTCCAGAATAAAGCTCTAAACAGTGCTGTTCTATCCCAGCTTTTTGCCTGGATTGTGTATTTTTATCTAAATCTTCTTTAAAATGAACTGTGTCAAACAAGATACTCTGAGTTCTGGCC
Source organism: Indicator maculatus (assembly GCA_013399975.1). NCBI lineage: Eukaryota > Metazoa > Chordata > Aves > Piciformes > Indicatoridae > Indicator > Indicator maculatus. The sequence goes on from VXBD01003025.1 coordinate 81,389, forward strand.
CTGGGTTCCATAGCAGGTTGCATTATGTTGCTGGAAAGTGTTCTGCTGTGATCCTGTGTATTGCAGAACAAATATACAAAAATGTTGCCTCCAGACTCTGTATTTTCTCTCACAAACCAGCATGACCTGTAGAAGGAGAATGATAATAGTTGTTCTGTTATTTCCTTTTTGTGTGTGGAAGGTGGGGGTGGTGATAAAATTGTATTTACTTTTGTGAATGAACTCAATTTACATCATTCACTGGCAAAAGATCGTAAGAACTGTATATTCTGTCCTGGGTGCTAAACTCAGGATTGGATATGTTTTGTGGCAGAAAAGTAGGCAGCTAAGTTGTACAAGGAAAGTTATTTTCAGTGGATAGTAAAACTCTACTTCTGCTTCTTTAGCAATTTTAGGGGATTGACAAAAGAGTGAACCATTTTGAAAGAAAAAGCAATATGATCTTATAGCAGGATTGTGCCAGTGACTTAAATGCAGCAGTTGTCTTTGAAACCAAGCTTTCTGAAATAAGATGTAAGGCCAGGTGATCCCACAGCAGCAGTATGTGCTGCACTAGAATTTTGGAGAAACCAACTTCAACTGGTTTACATTCTTTATTAGTATTGTAAATTTGTAGTGCTTTCTCTTGATTACCCTGTTTTTGCAGAAGTCAAAATGTAGATTTGTTTTTGTCCACAGTGTGTATTGTGCTAAAAATCATCTTGGCGTACAAGCAGTTGTTTTCCCTCGCTATGCAGTCTTAGGATGACTAATGGAGGGAAATTCCTTAATGTTTAGTTTATAATTTCATGTAGTAGAAAAACTTGATTATGTTACTGCAACATCTAACTAATTTCCTAGGGAGACCTAGGAAAGACCTACTCTTGTCATGCTCTTACATTTTGGGTGGAACTTACTTTCAAATCAGGTGCGTATTATTAAGATGATATGGTGTTTCCTCCTGTGTTCTTGTGACTTTTACTTTTGGGTAATCTTGTCACAGAAATGAATAAACATGAAGCTAATGAAATACTATAAATTACAAAATATTGAAAGAATAGCTTATTGATTTTATATAAAAACAAATGCTGTGGTAGGGCCATGACATGGCCCACTACAAACCCAGACAGGCCTTAAGATGTCTAGACAAGGTCCTTCTCTCCCCTCCTTCCTGCAGAAAGACAGGCCAACGTGGGAAAAAGAACAAAGGGGTCAAGGACCCCTTCCTGTCTGGTAACAAAGTTGTTTACCTAGGATAAGAGCACGTAAGCTGACCACTGCTTCCCCAGAAACAAGGCCTTTGTTTCTGCCTTTTATGGTTGTAGCCTGGCAGAACACCTTTCCATCGGGCAGCTACATGTTAGCTTCAGTGCCCCATTGGAACAACTGATCTCTGGCAAGTTGTATATATATGGGTTTGCCTTTGCCTTGCTTGAAACCTTGCTTCAGACCTTGCTTTGCCTTGCTTTAAGCCTTGCTTTCAAGCCTACTTGGACCCATCTTGCAGAAGCTGCCTCGAGGTGCCCTGCCCTGCCTTGAGTGCCTGGTCCAGAGCCTGGAATAAAGTCATGAGCCATACACAGCAAGCTGGAGAAGCCACAAGCCAAGAAGCCAGATCCGCCTAGCCTGCTTCCCCTTGCCACTAGAATCATGCTGTGCCTCAGTTTACCCAGGAACCAAGCAAGTGCCCATTGTGACAAGTGTTGTCAATTGCCCGCCTCCCGCTGAAGTCAGATCAGCACGAGACCATGCGGTAAACGCTCCTTGCTGGCAGTCTGCCGTGCCAGCACTGTACAAGAGCACCCCAAAGCTAACATAACAGCAGCAGCAGCAGCATCCCCCACATGGGTAAAACAATCTGTGAGTAATTAATTCGCTACCTTTTGGGTTTAAAGGTTCTTATTGCCTCCCCCCACTGTAATCGAGCACTATCTGCTCTCGGGGACTTTCTCTTTCCAAGTTATTGCTTCCTAATTTGCATATAATTGCTTGTATTTTGCCCTAAGACTGTATATTCCCATTGTAAATATATAGTCCAACCGTACAACGATCCTATTTAACGAGTTTGGCAATTTTCATGTTAATAAAGGGTTACTAATATTTTTATTAATACCTGTTTGCCATATTGTTTATTATTATTGTAAGGGTAATTAATATTCCCCTTTACAACAACAAGTCACTGAAATTTACGTATTTATGTTAAAGATAGTCCACTCTCATTGTTAGCTGTTCTAGGTTTGATCGCTATCATTATGTTAAAAGCCACGTATACCAACAGTTATTCCAAGTGCTTTCAAGCTATTTGTGGCAGTTTAGGCTGGGTGCCTCTTGTTACTGCCACATAAGTTACGCCTCCGGTGTCCTGAGTGTCCAACCCAATAAGGTGGACACAGGAAATGGTGTATTTCTACTCATATATCCTGCACCCTATAAATTCATCTTCAAAATCACTTTCTTCCCTCTCTGCTCCCGTGGGAGATGCTCCCTATCGGGTAACAGCGGGGGAGTATCTCAGGACCTCTCAGGCCTGTCTAGGCCTAATGCCAGGAGGAGAAGGGAGGGGGCAGTCTCAGACCTGGCCAGCCTGAGACTAGCCTAGCAGTGGTGGAGGAAGAAAGAGCCCTGGGGATTTTGGGTATACCCTCAGGCGGGGAGAATGGAAGTGTTGGGAGGCCTTTGGGTGTGGTGTAAGGTATTCTGTATGCTTTGGGATATCTTTGCCGCTGTGCTTTGTAGTCTCTTTAGAACACTCTTTTCCATTTAAACTTTCCATCACTCTCTAATCCATTTGTGTGAGTGTCATTCTTTTGTCCCTCTCAGGGCAATAGAGGATCTGTCTAGCCTTAAACCAGGGCACAATTAAAGTAATGAAATATTTACACAGTGTTTCAGAGCAGTCTATTGACTTGCATATTCACCAGTTATCTAGTTACCACCTCCTTTTTTAACTCTCCTCAACCAAAGCATAAATGACACACTGCTACATAACAAACTTCCTGAACCACGACGTCAGTCTTTATTATCTTTAAATAAAAAGAATCCAGCAAATGCTTGTTTTAAATAAAAATAAATATCTGAAAATTAATGCATTATCAAGACAGCATGGCTTATTTTATTTGTAATGTTCCATCTTGTATCATCATCATTGGAAGTGAAGGTAGATGATTTATGAAAATAAATCATTATTTAATACAGAGCTCATGCGTGGAATCAGTGTCTGCTTTAGATGCAGGTACTGAAAGCTAAAGGAGCAGATGGTGGGCAGAGAGATTGTCTGATCTTGTATGTAACTGTCATGTGAATTACCCTCCCATGCTGCTCTGAATATCTGTGTATTTGTACACAGGAAGATTTGGCAGACAACTGAAACTGATGTGAAGATGGAAGTAGGCAAACACAAGAAGGGGGAAAAAACAAACAAATATTAGAAATGATGTTTTGTGGCCTGTTAGATCCATGATAACAACAGCACAGCCACATGTAAACACGTGTAAAATGGAGCTTAAGTTTATCTAAATTAGTATTTGTGACTATTTTTTTTACTTGTTAGAACTGCAAAACTTACAAGCTTTTTATTGCCACAGATAATTTAAGAAAAATATGTGGGTTCTGTTCATAAAAAGCCAGCAAATTTCACTGAGTCGCTGTCGATTAGGAGGTGCCAGACATTAAGTGCCAGGTCTTCCTTTAAATGCCTCTAGACATCCAGAAGGGGTTGTAAATGATACAGAACACCTATACTATTTTGGAAATGCAAAATTGTATCTTAAAGTTTTGTAATGTCTCTGAATCTCACTTGTCCTTCATTGAAGCACTGTTAATTTAAATGAAACCTATTTCAGCTTTTTAATTGCTCTAGTATGTTACTGCCTTTTCTGTATGACTTCCCTCAGAGTGATGGTAATAAACTACTTTTGAGAGTTTTAAACATTAAAACAGATCTGTAAAGTGCTTGCCTGTAGTAAATCCATGCTGGCTGTGTCGAATCACTTCCCATGTGCCTTATCAGAGCTTCTAGGAGGTTCTGTTCCATGATCTTTCCAGACACAGAGGTGAAGCTGAAAGGTTGGTAGTTGGTAGTTCCAGGGGTCTTCCTTTCTAAGCATTTTTAAAAAGGAGTGCAGTGTTTCCCTTTCCACTCACCAGGGACTATGCTGGCCTGTCAAGACTTTACAAATATAATAAACAGTAGCTTGACAACTACGTTATCTGGTTCTCTCAGAACTCTGGGCTGCCATCTCACCAGAAGTCTGAGGACAATATATTATGCTCTTGTAAACTAGATAGGAAAGGGATTCAACTTTACACTTCTACTATTGTAATTATTCTAGTTGTGGGTTAGCTACGTTCCTTTCTCACAATGTTCCAAAATGACAGCAACACAAGGGTAAAATTGGAGTTTCACAGTTTCTATTGGAGTTTCTTAACCTAAAAGCAGAATGAAGAATTTCAGAACTCACTTGCGTGTACATTTCTGTGTTCTGACGTCATAAACCTTAGCCTCTAGGAGGAAATTATTCACCATCAGAATGATGAGGCACTGGAACAGGTTGCCCAGAGAAGGTTTGAAGGCTCCAATCTTGGAACTGTTCAAAGACAGATTGGATGGGACCTCGAGCAACCTGTTCTAGTAGGAGGTGTCTCTGCCCATGGCAGGAGTGTTGGAACAAGATCATCTTTAAGATCCTTCCCAACCCAAACCATTTTTTGATTCTGTATAATTGTTTTAATGGAAGCCAAAATACCAACAAAACCAGAATGGTAGTGCTGCTTCTGCACTGAGGAAGAGTGGAGTGAGGTGAGAAAGAGGGAGCAGGATTCTTTTTGCATCTCAAGTGAGGTGAGAAAGAGGGAGCAGGATTCTTTTTGCATCTCAAGAAGAAAGCCCTGAAAGCAACTGGCCTTCATAGGATAACTGCTTTAGTTAGAAGTAATTAGAGTAAGAAGAGAAATACTGATAGTGAGCAAATCACCTTCAAATGATGGGCACCCTAGATAAGTGCGTCATTGGACAGTGCTTTGATAGTTTTTCCCATGGCACGATGTGTGGAGCAGATCCTGTTCTCAGAAGTTTTCCCTTTTGGTCACTGAAGCTAATACATAATTTCTTTACAAGAGGTAAAAAACCCACTCCCTTGATAGGCTTTTAGACAAAGTCAAGGTCATGTGGGTGGTGCAGTCACTGATACCCTGGGGGAGCTGCCATCAGGCCTCTCTTACACTGAGATGGCTGAGGTTGTTCTGCAACCAAGGAATATGTGCAGCACAGCATGGAACTGTTTTTACATATATCCTAAATGTGCAATGTTCTCTGGTCTGCAATGCTACCTTCTACCCCTGGATTCTTGTATTTTTTCCCAAGGGTATTTTATAAATTACAGATTACATTAATTACTCGATAGAACAGAGATTACCTGCTCAAGATTACAAACTCTGCAAATAAAATGTCTTCTGCAGGGTCCCAGTAGATTATCCTAGTAATTATTTCAGCTCTGGTTTTGTTGTGTAAATTAAGTTTTACAAAGCTTTTTCAAGGAATTGAATAGTCCTTTTTAATGTCTTGTTATGAAATAATACCAAATACAGAAATTAAAACAGGTGATAAAATTTAGAATGACAAAAGCATCCAGGGAAACTAAAAGGCAGTAAAAGAAACCCAGCAGTTTAAATTGTGTCCTCTTTTACTCTTTTTAACCTGAAAGTTGTCCTGTGCTTCTTGTGTTGATCTGCAGTTCTGGTCTGTATAATATCAGCCAGGACTCAGAGCATAGAAAAGAAGAGTGAATTAATATTTTTGAATCAACTTACTAGATTGTTTGCCAAGTAAATCACAGTTCTCATCTTGATGGCATTATTGACTGCATATCTGTTTAAATTGATAACAGTCTAGTGGGGAAATAGGGGAACCTAATAGTAATCCATTTGGGAAGGCTCTTTCTCCCATTACTTATATGAAGTTTACACCCTTGAGCTGCTGCTTGTAAACATCATTCCTGTGTGTGATATGCCTGGTTTACTATCCCTTTGCAAATCATCTCTCTGAACAGGGGCATTCCTTCTTACATTGTGTATTTGTGTGTTCTTTAAATGGAATTTCTGTGTAGTGTACTATCTCATTCTCTGTTATGGTTTATACAGCAGGTATGATATGAATTATATGTGATGGCATGCCTGTGTTGTGGTTATAGGTGGTGATTCGTGCTCAAAATGGTGAACTCCTCTATCGTATTTCACCTTGGGCAAGATATGTAGTCCGTGATGAAGACAAAGTGAACTACGATTGGGTACACTGGAATCCACCACAATCATACATAGTAAGGCTTAAATATTATTTTCAAAAGGTGCATGAAATCGTGTATTGTGTCATCATTGCATCCCTGCTTGGAACTGAAAGAATTGTTCTGCAAAAAGAGGGTGGTGAACTAGTTGAAGTATCTACCTGAGAAATTAAGGGTTTTTGATTTTGGCTTTGAGAGACACAAGTGGCTTTAACGATGGATGTTTTTGAGCTAATTTTTCCCGTCTCCCGTAAAGCATGTAGAAAACAATTACACAATAGAATTTTAAACTTGATTTCTCACATGCTAGGCAAACTTGAAAACTATTCCAGGACTAGGTGGCCCTTTCTGGTACACAGGACAGCAAGGAATTTTCAGAATTGGGTTGAAGAGTTAGCTGCAATACAAAGTTCAGTGCTCCAATAATAAGTCAGTGCCTTAGGGAATCAGAAAAAGCTCTCAAAAGTAAGGTGCTCATGTTCCAGTCAAATCCTAGTTTCCCATATCAGCAAAGTCCATTTGCAGATTTTTAAAGCCTTCTTTCGTCACAAACTGCTATAAGAGGGAAAACTTTTGCATGAGATATGAAAAATATCCTTGGAGAATATTCAGAAACTTCAGACTGAGTGATTTCTATTTCATATTATTATGCCTCTTGATGTTTTCCCTAAAAAATAGTCTACAGTATTCTGTGGTATGCCCACTGTAAGAGAAGGTCATGTTCATGTCCATCGAAAGAACCTGAAGGTGTACAAGTCCATGGGGCCTGACAAGATTCACCCACAGTTCTTGAGGAAACCAGAAGATGAGGATGTCAAACCACTGTCCATTGTATTTGAAAAGTTATGCCAATTCGGTGAAGTTCCTGCTAACTGGAAAAGGGGAAACATAACCCCCATCTTCAAAAAGGGAAATCATGGAGCAGGTCCTCCTGAAGGCCTTTCTAAGACATACTGAAAATGAAGAAGGGGTGATTGGTGTTAACCAACGTGGCTTCACCAAGGGCAAATCATGCCTGACAAACTTGGTGGCTTTCTATGATGGAGGTACAGCATCAGTGAATAAGGGAAGAGCAACTGATGTCATCTACATGGACTGACATAAAGCATTTGACACTGTCCTGTATGACATCCTGGTCACCAAGTAGGAAAAGCATGGACTTGAGGGGTGGACGACTCACTGGATAAGGCCGCATTCAGAGTTGTGGCCAACGGCTCAGTGTGCAAATGCAGACCAGCAACAAGTGGTGTTCTTCAGGGGTCAGTACTAGGACCAGCACTGTTTAACATCTTTGTCAGCTGTATGGACAGTGCGATTGAGTGCACCCTCAGCAAGTGTGTGGATGATACCAACCTGTGTGGTCCCGTTGACACTCTAAAAATGCCTTCCGCAGGGACTCGCAACAATGTTGAGAGGTGGGTGAAAGCCCACCTCATGAAGTTCAACAGGGCCAAGTACAGGGTCCTACACCTGGGTCAGGGCCAATCCCAGGCACAAATATAGGCTGGGTGAGGAGTGTAGTTTGAGAGTAGTCTCAAGGAGAAGGACTTAGGGGTGTCAGATGATGAAAAACTCAACGTGAGGCGGCAATGTGCGCTTGCAACCCAGAAGGCCAACTGTATTCTGGGCTGTATGAAAAGAAATGTGACCAACAGGATGAGGGAGGTAATTCTTCCGCTCTACTCTGCTTTTATGAGACCCTACCTACCTACTGGTACCCCCAGCCTAAGAAGTACATTGGACTGCTGGAGCAGGTCCAGAAAAGGGCCCTGAAGATGATCAGAGGGATCAGATGAAGACAGGCTGCAAGAGTTGAGACAGTTCAGTCTGGAGAAGAGACAGCTCTGGGGAGACTTTAAAGCAGCCTGAAGGGGGCCTACAAGAAAGCTGGGAGGGGATAAGGGACTTTTTGCAAGGGTTTGTTGCTATAGGATGAGGGGGACTGGCTTTAAGCATACAAGAAGGTAGGTTTAGACTAAATATTACGAAGAAATTCTTTTCAGTTGGGGTGTTGACACACTGGAACGGTTTTCCTAGGAAGGTTGTGGATGGCCCAGCCTTCAAGATGTTCAAGGCCAGGTTGGATAAGGCCTTGAGCAACCCAGTCTAATGGAAGGTCCCCCTGCCTGTGGCATGGGGCTTGGAATCAGATGATCTTTAATGTCCCTTCCAACCAAAATCATTCTACGATTCTATATTGGAAGTGCTGCAGCCTCTGTTTTGAATTAAATTTTAGCAGTTGCCACAAATTACGAAGCATTTACTTAGCACAGAAGGGGTACCTCATGTGGAAAACATCTTAAAAAAAAAAGTCAATACATTGCATAATCTACAGTTACTCTGTTATTTAGATGTATAGTTTATATGAATTTAGTGACCTAACCTCTATCCGTAACGCTGTATGACACCTAGATTCTCTATAAAAGGAATAAGGAGGTAATTGGGAATGCAATGGTCTGTATGAGCTACAGGGAAAAAGTGGTGAGAACATTTTGGGTACAGACAAGACCTTACTAAATTAGAAAAAAAAGAAAAATATTCCTTTTATGAAGAGTAGAGATAGAAGTAAAATACAGGGAACAAACAACAGCCAGAACTTCTTAATCTTCAAATCATCCCTGTAATTTGTGTTCACTTGTGTGTGTTTTTTTTAACTTTTCAAAATTTCATTTGAATATTAAACTAAAGTATTAAATCTGCTTTTGGGGAAAGTAGATTTTAAAGAGTAGTTTTGTGAAGTTTATTTAAAAAGGGTGGGGGTTTTTTTTGTTGTTGTTTGGGTTTTTTAAAAGTAACATCCTGATCAAGTGTAAGCTCTTCAAATAAACAGAGGAGGTTTTGTGAGGAACTTTAATTGGGCTTGTACTCTTTTTTAAATAGTTTCACCCATCTAGAAATACTGTACATTCACTTACAGACTTACAGTTTTGTAATTATTATTTTTTTAATCCCAAGTAATTGGAATATAGCTTGTTCTGTGCTTGTGGAACTGTTCTTTAGGACTAAAATACTTTACAAATTTTAGTTTGGAGAAGGCAGATAACTTAAAACACCTAGAAAAAGCAGGTATGCTAAAAAATAAAAGCCTATCTTTTGTAATACATTATTTTCTAAAATCTTCATAGTAATTCAGACTAACTTTGTAGTACAATGGCTGCTATAGTTTGTACATTTCTGTGTAATTTTAAAAAGGATGTAAGAAAAGTGCTGAATTGTAGATGTTCAGTTGCTTGTGCATGAAGAATTTTCCTTTAAAACAGACATTTCCTTTGACAGTTTATAATGCATAATTATTTCTGAAACGTTTGGGATCTTAGGAAAACCAAAACAAACCTTGAATTGTTTTCGGTCTTGTGCAAATTATGTGGTTATGACACTTCCAAGCTTTTGTCTTAACAAAAACTTTTTTTATGTTTTTGTTTTTGTTTTTGTTTTTTTTACTCTCATATAGCATAAGCATCCTTCTCCCAAGAGATTAAAAAGCCTAAAAATCTATGAATCTCACGTGGGGATTGCTTCCCCAGAAGGGAAAGTAGCTTCTTACAAAAACTTCACATACAATGTACTGCCTAGAATAAAGGATCTTGGTAAGTAATAACAGATACTGGCAGAGATAAAACTTTTATCCATATATTCTTTTATTAGAACAGATAGTTATCAGTTGTCTAGAGTTTTTTTTGCATTTTCGGAATACATGCACTATAAACAGATTCTTAGGGCAGCAAAAATTTTATAAACAAATGAAACTATGTAGAGGAAACAGACTAAAACACATGTGAATCAAAATCCATTCCTCAGATTAAGTAAAACATGATTGCAAAAGCCCAGATAAATATTGGAAGACCATCTGTTTTCAGCATAGTTTGCTTTCTACTTGAAAAAAGGACCTGTTTTGGGGAGATAGTCTTTAGAAAATACTGTGTTTTAACTGGTTCTACTAATGTGGATCTTGTTTCTCAGGAAAGACAGAATATTCTGAATAGAAAAGCTATCCTTTTTGTTTGCAAGACTAAGTGTGGATTTGGTTTCTTTTTTGTTTGTTTTGTTTGTTTGTTTTTAATCCCTGAAGAGTTGCTATGAATTACTGGAACATGAAAACTTTAAAAGAAAGTGTAATATATTGGTGAGGATGTATGAAAAAGCAACTGACATGATTATCTCAGGAACCACAGTAAACCTCAATTCGCCTCAGATTATATTTGATTTTTTTTGATATTTAATGAGAGGTGAGCCCAAGCCAACCTCATGAAGTTCAGCAAGTCCAAGTGCAATGTCCTGAACTTGGGTCAGGAAATTCTGAAGCACAAATGTAGGCTGGGTGAGGAGTGGCTTAAGAGCAGTCTTGAGGAGAAGGACCGGAGGAATTGGTTTATGATAATCACAGAATATTGAAGGGACCTTGAAAGATTATCTAGTCCAACCCCCATGCCAGAACAGGATCACTTATACCAGATCACACAGGAACGCTTCCATGCGGGTGTTGAATATCTCTAGAGAAGGCGACTCTAAAACCCCCCTGGGCAGCCTGTTCCAGTGTTCTGTCACCCTCACAGTGAAAACTTTTTTCCTCATGTTTACATGGAAAACTCAACATGAGTAAGCAGTGTGCCCTTGCAGCTCAGAAGGCCACCTATATCCTGGGCTGTATCAAAAGAAGTGTGACCAGCAGGACAAGGGAGGGGATTCTTCCCCTCTGCTCTGCCCTCATGAGACCCCACCTAGAGTATTGTGTTCAATTCTGTGCCCCCAACATAAGAAGGACATTGAACTTCTGGAGCAGGTCCAGAGGGCCTCAAAGATGATCACAGGGCTGGAGCACCTCCCCTGTGAGGAACAGGTTGTAAGGATTTGGGCCGTTCAGCTTGGAGAAGAGAAAGGTCTGGGGAGGCCTTGCAGTACCTGAGGAGGGCCTAAAAGGAAGCAGGGAAGGGACTTTGTACAAGGGTTTGTAGTGATAGGATGAGAAAGAATGGATTAAAACTTGAGAAGGGTAGATTTAGACTGGGTTTTAAGAAGAAAGTCTTTCCAATGAAGGTGTGGAGACACTGGAACAGGTTTCCCAAGGAGGTTCTGGATGGCCCATCCTTGGTGGTGTTCGAGGCCAGGTTAGATGAGGCCTTGAGCAACCAGGTCTAGTGGAAGGTGTCCCAGCTGTGGTTGGTGGGGTCGGAACTAGATGATCTTCAAGGTTCCTTCCAACCTAAACTGTTCTATGAATCTATGCCTTGAGCACAAGCCCTATGAGGAGAGGCTGAGGGAGCTGGGACTGTTTAGCCTGGAGAAGAGAAGGCTCAGGGGAGACCTCATTGCTGTCTACAACTACCTGAAGGGAGGTTGTAGCCAGGAGGGGGTTGGTCTCTTCTCCCAGGTAACCAGCACCAGAACAAGAGGACACAGTCTCAAGCTGCGCCAGGGGAGGTTTAGGCTGGAGGTGAGGAGAAAGTTCTTCACAGAGAGAGTGGTTGGCCATTGGAATGGGCTGCCCAGGGAGGTGGTGGAGTCACCATCCCTGGAGGTGTTCAAGAGGGGATTGGACGTGGCACTTGGTGCCATGGTTTAGATAGGCATGAGGTGTAGGGTGACAGGTTGGACTGGATGATCTTGGAGGTCTCTTCCAACCTTCTTGATTCTATGACTCTATGATTATTCTTGTGGTGCCTATGCTCTGTTTCTGTAATAGACAATATTAGAATTTGATGACTTTTACTGTTCTGTGATACAATAGATTTTGTTACAGTCAGCTGTAAAATAATTGTGACACCTGTGGTTGATTCATCTGTGGATGGTGACTGTGCTTGTAAGTTGTTTGATTTTTAATATTTATTTATCAGAGTACCTGAAGAAGACATACTTTTTTCTTGTGTGTTTATTTTTTGGGTTAATGTTTCACAGAACGTGGCTTTTGCCTTTTGATAAAGTTCAGTTTGCAGGTGAGATGAGGGGGTTTGCATATCTGGAGGCCTTCCACAAAAAATAAATCTGGATTTCAGATTTTCCTGGGGGTTAATATGTTTCAATTATGAAAGCTTCCTGCTCTACCTACAGATTTTGCTTTGGGTAGGAGAAATGTCATGAAAAAGGTTTATAAACCACAAAATAAAAACAGTATCGAAATTAGATGCAAGCTATACAGAAATGATAGATAATGTTCATATTTACATTAAGTAAATACTGTGGAGTTAAGTCTTTAAAAAAAAAAACAGCTTTGGTTTTGAAATGCCTTACTTGTTAGGACGAACTTAAAGACGTCAGTTTGTAGTGATGTGTGCACGATGCAGCAAAACAAATAGCAAGCAAACAAAAGGAGATTGCTCTGATGGTATGTTGCTGTTTATAAAAATGCTGTAAATAAGTGCAATGAGCCTGAATTATAAACAAGCCATGAACCTGATGAATTGCTGAGCTCATGCTATTTTCTGATAATAACATTTTATAGGTGCAAATTTTTTAAAATGAAATCAAGAATAATAAAATAAAAATCAAAATCCAACCAACCAACCAAAACCAAACAAACAATATTTTGCCTTTTTAATGAAGATATTCATTAAACTAATATAGAAGAGATGGTGGTAGTAGTCACAACAGACCGTAGGTTAAACTTCAAGATTATCTTTTGCTGATAGTCCTTATTTGCTAGCTATTCAAGGCACTTATTCACTGATATTAAAAATATCTTTAGTTAAGATGTGTGGAAAGTACTGTGGTTTCATAATTACTATTTTCTCTTTAAATTTTCCACCTTTAACATTGCACTGAACTATCTTAGGCGATACAAGAAACAGTGTGTCTCCTATCTGCCTGTAATGTCTTGATTTTTTGTAAACTCTGACCCAAAACACATTAGTTCTTGATTTTCTTTCCTGGAAGACTCTCAGAGAAGAGGAATTTAATCACTAAAGCTTGAAAAATCTGGTTTTGAAGTGGTAAAAAAATATTAAAAACCATAGAGCATAAGGTATGGTACTTGTAGCCAGTGTATCTCTAAACCTCCTGAGCATAAATGTCAAAAGTAAAGCGTAAGTTCAGGACATGTAGGTTGGCGTAACTGGTATTCTGAAGGTAGACTAATGTTATATTTGCATATCACTTATTGCTTTCTAAATCTGAGCATTTCAATACACCTAGTTATGTGCAGATGACTTAACAAATTGACCATTCCATTTTTAATAGAAGATCATGAAATTGTGAACTGTTAGGTGAACCTCCTTCTTCAGACAGACTCAATCTTTTATTGTTAACAATTAGACTTAGAAGTAGCTAAGACGAAAGAAGACTAGAATGGATATATTAGAAGTATTGAATCCTCTTGTAGTGATCCTTAAGGCAGGGGTTTGTTTATTTGCTTTATTTCTTTTATTTTTATAGGATATAACTGTGTCCAGCTGATGGCTATTATGGAACATGCATACTATGCTAGTTTTGGTTATCAGGTCACAAGTTTCTTTGCAGCATCAAGGTAGGTTTAAGTACTTCAGCATATTCTTTGTTCTTTTACCTCACTCCCCATCTATTGAAATCAATATGCCTCTACATGCGTGTTTGCAAGTGTTTAATAGAAAGAGAAAGCAGTGAGTTAGGTATTTTCTTTAGGTTTCTCTTAGGACAGTGTGATCATCTGTTCTGTGATACACTTCACACAAAAGAATTCTAAGTGACTTGTGCTATCTGCCATAGTATATTGCAGCTCATCTAGCTTCAGCAGTTTTAGTGCATGAGTTACGTGTTGTGGAATTCCGGATAGTAACAAACATGATATGGAAGTCATTCTTTTATGATAAACAGAACAATAATAAACTTGATTTAAATCATGCTTCTGTATGTTTTGTGGGAACTTTTTCCCATGGTTGCAACAGACTGTACTTGGATTTGAGGCCTTATTTGAAAACAGTTGAAAAATGTATTCAGGTAATTCTTAAAGTTGTGATTTGTTTTTATTTACTTCTATTTTTTCCATCTTGATGAAGCTTAAGTGACATCTGGGCAAAATTCAGATAGATGCAAATTGTTAGCTGGCATAATTAGTTGAAAGAAATATATGTTGGACATGACACCGAAATCTTTATTATAGAAGTTGGATAAGAGCATAGTACCTACACCAAATAACTAAGCAGGACAGCAGATGGTGTACTTTGCAGACTTTCAGGAATGCACATTTACTTTTGTATTCACTGTATATTACTGTATTTTAGTAATATATGTATATTCTCTTACAAAGTAGGGAAGTGTTCAACTGTGTACTGATTTTGATGTATTAAGAGGTTAGAAAGAAAGAATGAAAGTTTGAAACCATTTCTGCAAAACAATGCATGCATGATACAAATTTTGTAATTGTCAGTTTGCAGGTGATGAAGGACTACTGACACTGATGTAGCTCTTGAGAATAGTGTTCAGTATGAAGTATAAATCAGCTTAAGATGCGATTGTACCAGTCGTAACACATTGTATTTTCATATTGATAGCCGTTATGGGACTCCAGATGACCTGAAAGAAATGATTGATGTTGCTCACTCAATGGGCATCACTGTATTGCTGGATGTTGTGCATAGCCATGCGTCAAAAAACTCTGAAGATGGTCTCAACAAATTCGATGGGACAGATTATTGTTTCTTTCATTCTGGTTCTAAAGGAACTCATCAGCTCTGGGACAGCAGGCTCTTTGATTATGCAAAGTAAGTATAAAATGTCACTTCAGGTGTGTTATATTGTGTGACTACTTAATTAGATACTATAATATATATATGTTCTTTTCATATTATATAAAAATAGCTCTGGAAGTCTGTGGTCAAATTGGTCGGATTGCTGAAATCTCCTGGGACAAAGCTTTTGCTACAACTGACTCTATTCCAAAGAGCTTCCAGAGGCCAATCAACAGTTAATACAGATTAGGGGTTTTTCACTGGAAAATTCTTAGCAACTCAATTTGGACACAATTAACCGGTATAAATACAGTGTGTTGAACTACACATTAATACCAGATGATGATTAGTGCTTAATATTGCTTGCTTTGTATTCTCGGACGTATTGGACGTGAGAGGATTTATCTCATATGCTGGATAGTTCAGTGGTTAAAAGGGAGAAACAGGTACAGCCAGCCAGTTTATTTCACTGTTCCATTTTCTCCCATGTTTGTTCATTCCTGTACCACCTTGATTCCTTGCTTTCAATGTCTGATTCTTCCCCTAGACATCGAACAAGTTTTGCACAATCTCACAGACTCCTTAGAGCAGTGCTTAATAAATTCTATATTATCATTCATTTCTCTGCTCCATGCTAATTTTTCTTATTTTCCCCTGCTTCAGATGCATGATAATCTTGTTTGGTCTTCTTATCAATTGCAAAGTTCTGGTTTAACCCTTTAAAGGTTATACTTCAGTGGTTCCTTTTGTGGCTCATCATTCAGTGACTGTAGAGTTCTAATCTCTTTGTCTCTGAGGTTTTTTATGTTGCAAGTTTAATTTATCATTTTCCCTCTGTTTTTCTCCCTCACTTGCATTGAATTGCCATTACTGGATATGCTTACATTGCAGGTGTCCTTAAACTTTGGATCAGAATTACGTGTATTCAGTTAGTTGCCAAAAAGATTTTTCTTCTCGTACTCATAAATTTATACTCTTCAGGATGACAGTTTCATAGTTTATGGGAGTTTTAACAGTTCAAGAAGGTCACTATTACAGAAGTAATGTTACATAGCATAGGTAAGCTGTTTAATGAAAACTTACACTGTAACTCACAAGCTCTGTTAAACTGAGTGACCAGTGTATCGAGTGAATTGTGCATTGTTACTTCATAGGATGAGCTGTTCTTATGTGCTTTTTATTTAGGACAATTTAAATGATGAATTTAGGGGGCCTTTTTTAATTGTAACTGTAATTATTATAACAAATGCATTTTTAATATGCCAAATAATTTCCTGTTAGTTTCCTATTAATCTTTCAGTCATACTCAAATAATTCTATTTCAGATAATCTTTGAGCTTTAATATCAACACAGTGGTATGTAACTTCTTAATTCACTTTATGCTTATGTATCATCGAGAAGCATGTAGTATGGGCTTCAATATAGTGAGAAAACAAATTGAATGCAAGTGTGGAACTTGGGTTTGAGCAGAGGCAACTTCTTCCTGTTGGGATGGAGTGTTTTAAAAGGATTTGTAAAGGAAGAAAGAGCAGATTGAAAGAAACAGCAAGTTGCTTTCTAGGTAACACTTTGCAATGTTAAGCATTTATTCAGAACCAAAGAACTTTCCTGCATAATGTCTGTTCAGTCAGTGATATGTGCCTGTACATGTTGGGAAGGACACAGCTGCATAATTACCTTTCACTTTATGTGATTGGAATAGATGCCAGGCTGAGTGCTGGAAATGGGGAGTGAAAAGAGCTGTGAGGGGAAGAGAAGAGATTAGGAAATAGCAGAAAATTTGAATCTATGCTCCACTGCTGAGTAAAAATAATGCTTTGGATGACTGAAAGTCCCTTGTATGTCAGTCTAAATCCTCTGCTCTCAAGTGAAATGCAACAACAAATTTGGGATTCCTGTTTTAAAACTTCTAGGGAAACACCTCCTTCTGCTTCAAGCACAAGCTATGCAGTGAACTGGTTTTAGTCATTAAGGGCTTCTTTATTCCTAGTATCTGAAGCATTACAAATTCTATGTGTATTTTTATTCAAATTTTAGTCCTTAAAGTATATAATAATCATGTTTATTGTAAGTTGTTGAGAACTGATTAAAATTTGTTTGGTTTTTGTGTGCGTATAGAGGTCTCAAGCAAAATTGGGAATCAGAGTTGACATTGTATTGAAAATGGGGATTTTGTGGGTTGGTTGTTTTTTTTTTCATTTAAGCTGTATTGACATGCTTGCTGTTTTTCATACCAGTAAACAAGCAGTTCTAGTCTGAAAGAGGGGAGTATAAAAATCTGTGAAAGATACGCAAGTTGCTTGCAGATGCTCAAAGTCTGCTGAAAATAAATAACACCAAACACAATCTATTGAATGATATACAGAAAAGCTTTCTGAGATAAATCTTTTCAGCTAGTACAGCTTTGTCTCTTTGCAGTGCTTGTACTAAATCCTTTTCCTTCTGTAGTGGGAAGAACTATTAAATCTTACGGGTACTTAAATATCAAATACAAAGAATGTTCAATATACTTTGGAATTTAGAGAAACTAATTATCTGCCATGAAGGAGAATTAAGAAACACTTGTTTTGTCAGTTTGGTCTGTCTATGTCTTCATTGGAAGCCAAGACATAAATGAATTTGTTTCACAGCATCATTTGCAAGATTATCCAGTTGTCTAAGAAGGGGACTGCATATTTGCTGTAACAGAAGGTGGCTAAAGATCTATATCCATGCAAAAGAAGGACTATCTCTTTAGTGTATTTTAAATACTATATTTTCACTAATGTTAACCTAAGTAGAGAGCAGCTCCAAGAAAAACAGTAGGAAAACTGTTCAAAAGATAACCTGAATGATACATCTCTAGTAATATGGTGCAATTTAAGATAAAAACATGTTTTGTACTGTGGCAACACTTAATAAACAGTATAATTGTGGGATTTTTTTTAATCTATATTTATTCAACTGCTGTACAAAGAGTAATATTTTTGATAAATTGTGAACATCAGCTTAAGAATTATCTTGTTCGAGATGTCAGATGAAAATAAAACCTTAATATCAGTAAAATGAGAACTTGGAGGTAAAATCGTAGAATCATCCAAGCTGGAAAGGCACTCCCAAGATCATCAAGTCCAGCCATTTCAGACACTCCACCAAGTCTGTCACTACACCGTGTCCCCAAGCACCAGATCTATATGGCTTTTAACCACATCCAGGGATGCCAATTAAGCCACCTCCCTGAGCAGCCCATTCCAGTGCCTGACAACCCTTTCCATGAAATTTTTTTTCCTAATGTCCAGTCTAAACCTCCCCTGGTGCAGCTGGATAAATAAAATAATATTTTCTGCTTAACCTTTTTTCCCAGGAAAAGTGTTGTAAGTTATACTTTAAAAAAACAAGAAAAAAACTGATTCAGAAATAAACTTTCACAAATCGCAAATGAGGATTGTAGTTTATTTTAGTTATACTTTGAAAAAAAAAAACCCAAAAAAACCAGCCTGACAATTCTTTGTCTTAGTTCCTGATGAAAATGTAGCTTTCATATCCCTGAATTCATGAAAGGGAAATGCTGTAAGGTGAAAGGGGCACCACGATCTCTGGACCTATAGTCTAGCTGTAACTATCTAGTTAATTTTATGGTAGATTAAGTACCTTGTCAGTATTATGATCCTGTTTAAGATAGCTCACTTGAAATGCATGTAAACAGTCCCATCTTATGTAAGGATTCTGCTTGTAATTAATGTAGCACAAGCTGAGTATAACACTTTTTCTTTCCTCAAAGATTATTCAGCTGCTAAGTTCATTAAGAGTGATGCTCTAGACCCTGGAAACCAGGAGGGATCGCAGCTAGAGTAGTTGATGGTATTTTAATTTGCATTAATTTCTCCATATAGCAAATATGTCTAAAATCCTAATCAGGCAAAACAAATTAAAAACCTGAGAATAACATACTACCTAGTAAAGATAAGTTGTATTTTGTTAGACTTTTTTTCAAGCATAACCTAATTAAAATGTGTAAATGATTCTGCCTTTCTACGCTTACTGAGATGTGAGAGTATTGTTTTAATTTTTGAGGCTCTGTAATTCTTGTTCTCTCATTAGGCTTTATCCAGTTCTGAGGGACAAAAGGTATACTGATATATTTCTGTGAACCTTTAATAATAATGGTAGAGGTAAAATACAACAGAAATCATCTCATGCCCTAAATTTTGTGTTTGGTCATCTTTTTTTAATATTGCAAGCCTTTTTACTTGAGTAGTTAGCCAAAATTTTAAGTTCTTGTGCAACCTAGGAGATAAAAGGTCAGAGGTTGAATTACATTCTGGATTTAGTTAGTCTACTTCCCTGAATGCTTCAGTATGATCAGGAAAAAATTATATTAGTTGTCAGATTCTGGGACCAGCAGATATCCCTGGCAGCTCTTTTGAGCCCCTGGTTTGCAGTGTTCTTTTTAGACTGGATTTTGTGTCCATGCTCTAGTTTTGTGACATCATCAAATAATAACTAGTGAGAATCCTTTGGCCTGTACACCCAAAGGTTTTGTCATGTTTGTATTTGTTGGTGATAAACTCTGGAAATTTAGGACTTTCGAGTGCTGTAGAAAATATTAAATGTACTGAACTAAGCAATGTAATGGGAGAAATCTTTTCTTTAGTCTCTTCTTTCTGCTTCAGTTTTATGAATTCTCCAGCTGACAATCAGGAAAGGCCAAGGTAGGGTTGAGAGTATAAATGTTGTGTCCCACGAGCCACAGCATATCAGATGATATGCTGGTCCCCTGCTGCTTAACAAGATCTTCTTTCCAGCTCAGCCTTCTGAGTATGGGTGAAGCAGCTGATCATAGCTCAATGTGCTTACACTTTTTTCAATTTTTCTTTAAGTGAGTTATAAACTATTGCAGTTCAGAAACTGCTTTTAGGCCTGCCATCAGTGCAGCAGAAATAGGACAGTTGTGAGGTGACAAAGAACATGGTTTAATTCTGGTTTATATGGCTTGTCCTCCAACTTCCCCACCAAAATGGTGTGGGTTGCCCAAAGCTTCTTTACCATGTCCTGTGTTCCAGCTTCACACAGATATCTCAAGCACTGTTTCATGTCTAAAATGGCACAGTACACATGCATTTGGATTTTGAGACAATGCTTATTCTGCCATTCAGTATTTAAATCTCTTGCTGTATTTCACTGGTTAAGTAGGGGTACCTGTCAGGCCTCATCATTCTGTTAACATATGGAGAATTTTTGGGGGCTTAAGTAGCCTACAATTCAATGTTGAGCTCTTCCAACTGTGGAGGTGGAAACTTGTTGCCTTATGTGAAAGCAGCATCACATTTTGTCAATTTTCAGAAAGAAATGGAGTATGTTTCTACTCTACAACATTTGCACATTGAGCATTTTAGACAGATGTAAGTTGCTTTATGAAGTACTGTGGCATGAAAGATTATGGTTCCTTGTCCAATGCACTTAAGGACAGTTGGCACATAGATGTGAGCTGGAAAATGCAGATAATATTTTACTTGCATAATATAAATAGTCTATACAATTTAATGTTGTATGTGTGTTCCTACCATCCATCTCAGGGCTGTTTTATTCATGTATGTTATATGGAGCAAACTACCAGTATGCTTAAAGCTTTTAATAAATCTGCCGGTCAGGCAGGTGGAAGAAAGGAGGCTGCTAGTAGGGCTTCTCAATTCAAGAGAGATGTTGAGGTACTGGAACGTGTCCAGAGAAAGGCAACAAAGCTCGTGAGGGGCCTGCAACACAAGCCCTATGAGGAGAGGCTGAGGGAGCTGGGACTGTTTAGCCTGGAGAAGAGGAGTCTCAGGGGAGACCTCATTGCTGTCTACAACTACCTGAAGGGAGGTTGTAGCCAGGTGGGGGTCAGTCTCTTCTCCCGGACAACCAGCAGCAGAACGAGGGGACACAGTATCAAGTTGTGCCAGGGCAGGTATAGGCTGGATATTAGGAGGAAGTTCTTCACAGAGAGAGTGATTGCCCATTGGAATGGGCTGCCCAGGGAGGTGGTGGAGTCGCCGACCCTGGAGATGTTCAAGAGAAGACTGGATGAGGCACTTAGTGCCATGGTCTAGTTGATTGGATAGAGCTGGGTGATCGGTTGGACTGGATGATCTTGGCGGTCTCTTCCAACCTGGTTGATTCTATGATTCTACTTTCAGCAGACCATTGATGGTGCTGAGTTTTTCTTTTCACGTATGGTTACATTATGATTATTCCTCAGTCAAGAGAGGAAAATGACCGAAGAATTAATGTATCATGTACGAGAGAACTGACTTCTCAGACTGTAGGTCTAGTCACTCTTCTGCACTTAGGTATAGGTGTTGTTCTTCTGGCTGCCTTTATACAGTAGCAATGACATCCAGTGGTGGGTCATGTTTGTCACAAGTATTTATTGGGGAGATACTTTGTCCATAATTCCAGTGATAGTTGTCAATGAGCTAGATTCTCAGTTACTGGATTTTCTTGGTACATTTTTGATTGTAGGATAATTATAATAGGAATAGGGATATAAATTGTGTTTCATGATGTAAAACCTTCAGCTATGCTGATTTTAATTTCTTTTCTGCCAGTGTTACTTCACTAAATCAGTTTAGAAAAGCTCTGTATTTGGAGATCCCCATAGTATGCACTGGAATTGGATTTTGCTGCCAAAGATTGTTTTTTAATGACTGTTTTAAGAAAGCAGTGCTTGTGATGTAATAGTGAGATTTAGTTGTTTGAGTTTTTGTTGTTGGCTTTTTTTTTCCCCACAGAGCCCATAAATGTAATTATTTTGATTAGAGATTGAATTTAAAAGCCTGCCTGCATATGCTGCATATGTCCTTAGCAGTCTGCTTGTAACAGACTGAACTTTGTGGGTGTCTGTAAAGGTGTAAATGTACTTCACAAAACTTTTAAGACCTTCCATGTCTGTGAAAATCTTTGGGGGTTTGTGTGTTCTCTTCCTTTTAGTAACCATTGTCAGTGTTGGCAAGTAAGCACTTTCAAGTATGGGCACATACCAGTTAACAAATTGCCTTCCTCGAGAATGAGTACTGAAAGCATTGACGGAAGGGATGATATATTGAAACTTAGTGCAATATAATTGGAATGATTTAACTAATAGTTAAAAAAACCCATTCCAGCTGTGAGTATGTGAATTGCTATATATGCAGCATAGACCTGCAGTAGAATTTGTTTCATTATTTGAATTAAACATTCATTTGGAAGTTTAATTCTTTCACTCCACTCAACTTAGGTTGATATAATAGACTGAGAGGCTTTGAATCCAGAGATGCTCTGAAACTCAGAGCTTCATGTATGAATATCTGTGACTTTCTTTGAAGTGTCCAGTTTCCCATGTTAATCTCCAACAGAGCAATCACAGCTTTGCATAAAGTTTCGAAAATTCAGCTGTGCAAAATGTAGTATAGCAATAAAGCAATAAATTGACTGGTGAATAAAAGGCATAGTGAAAAATTTCAGCCAATTGTTCTACATTTTGACCAGTATTTTGCAATACAGAGGTCACCACTTCTAGCCAATTAGATTCAATCATATCTTGAATAGATGCAGTCACTCTTACTTGAATTTGAGTGGGTTATTTCAGTAGGGCTCTAAAATTAGATAACATTAAACACAATGGAATCATTCCTTATCAGTCCAAATTCAATAATGGTCTTGTAATTAGTTATACGTGCTTACGTTGACAACTTTCACAGCATTCTTTTGTTTTTACTGTGTCAGGTTATATAAGCAGTATCTGTTGTGAATAGAAGAAAAGTAACTGGAGAAAAGCGTAACAGTTGTATAAATTAGAGATGAGGAAGAGATTTTTAAAGAAAATCTGTAAATGAAATTGGGAATGTTTTCTTTCTTCTAATGGGATTTCTTCCAAAGAAGTTACATGTTGGAGGAAAATTAGATATTGTACTAGTTATGGCAGAGAAAGAAGATGGGATTAAGAAAATTGTAATTATGTTTTTTTTCTATCTGATTCTCATGTGTATGTGTTGTATAATGTACAGATTCACTTGAAATATGTTTTTTAAAAGCTCACTGGCAAGAAAAAGGAAATTTATCATAAAACAGCAACTATAGCTAGCTGCAAAGTAGAAAACAGTAAAATGCCAAAATACAACGTGCATTTCCAGAAGTCAGTAGCATATTTATGGCCAATAGATCAGAAATTGTCTGCAAATAATCATGCTGATCTATTATGTTATTTTCAATTTTGAAGGGATGTCATGTTTTCTTGATGAATGCTGTTTCATGGACTAGCATAACAAACGAACTTCTGTCTCTGAAAGCTGATTAAATTGAAGATGGAGATCAGTTCACCCAACTTAGCTGGCCAGCCTGCTGCTTCAGGTGGTAGCTGTCTCTGTCCTACCAGATTGCTTCAGAGCTGTAGTCACTTGCTGAGATTCAGCTTTTGATGGGACAATGTTTGGGATTCTATGTTACAATTTAGAGAGGATTTATAGACTCAATCAGCTTTATATGTTAGGGTTATTTAAATGCCAAAATTACTTGGGCTTTGGAACTAATGTGTTGCTGAGGTAAATTTTATTGGTGTTCATACTTATAAAAATTTTTGGTGTAGTGAAGATACAGAAGGTCTGCTGTGATCATACTATAATAGTAATGGATGGAATGGGAGTAGCTTTTGCTGGTTTTCCTTCTAGTTTCTATTCTTGCCAAAGCAGTTACAGGACAAGTCTGAAGAACTGAAACGTGTCTTCAAGAATAAGGAAAATACTGTGTGAAAAGCTTTATCTGTGGAAACAGAGCTAATTGTTCTAAACCAGGTTTGCAAAAAAAAAAAAAAAATCAAATTTTGAGAAACTGTGTATTATACTAAACTTTCTTAGATTTTTTTTTCCATGCATTTGATTTGGGCAGTTCTTGTTACCTTTTTTGGTAGCTTTATGGGATTTTCAATAGTTTGCCATGGAATTGCCATCAAACATCTGTTCATCATGGCTCTAACCACTAACTCCTTACCCAGTATTTTTATATATCTCTATTAGAATCCCTTGTAATCTCTTAAAAACAAAAGCAACTAATCACCACAAAGGTAACCATTATAAATTTAAATAGCTGACATTTTTTTCTGTGTTTTTCTACTAAGATTAATTCAGTGAGTTTAAGTCTGAGTGTACAGATAATACTCTATTGACTTTACTCCTCCTGATTTCTTCAACCTAATTATTGTGCAGTAAGTCAAATTTAATTATAGGGAGAGACACATATAAACAAATATACACAAGAATGAAAAGGAAGGCACATCCATATAAGTCACTGGTATGTGTTCGAGTAATTTTCTTCTGTAGATACCTTAATTTTTTAAAACAAAGAGATGAAAGTGGAAGCTCTCTGGAGAACTAAGTATGGTGGGGTTTTTCATATGTATAATATATTTAGTCATTCCGCTAGAGATGTTTGAGTGTATATATCAAAGGACCTCACAACGATGAGGACAATAGTCTTTGCAATCTCTTTTCCTAAAAAATGACGAAAGTAATGACGGTTGTGATTTTTTCCTATTAAATAATCACTTTAGACTATGTTTTCATGGCTGGAGGGATTTTGTGTAAACACCACTGAATCTGTCAATTCATGTTGTGGAGTGAAGCTGTATTTCGTTCATCCTGTCAAAATGAGCAGACTTAGAGCCTGTATTTTTAGCCAGCAAAGCTTCAGAGACTGACATTATCATTTAGTATTTTCTTCAGTGCTTTACAGTGATCAGCTCTTTTTGCCCTCCTGTTATTTAGCAACGTTTTATGAACATGGTAGCATACCTGTTGATTAGGGCATGAGATTTTAGAAGATATCTTAATACAGGCTTAGTAGTAGTAGTACACCTAAGATTTCTAAGACAGTTTCTAATACAGTAAGTAAAAGAGAAATTGGTTCCTTTTGAGAAGAATTTATTCCTTATTAAACGGTAATACGTTTCAGATGTTGGTTTTGGTCAGTGTTACATTCCCATACTTTTTGCATGCAGGCGGAGTCACTTCCCCCTCCTTCTTTTTCTCTTCTCCGCACTTTTCTTCTCTGGTGTCTGAATTAAGGATATAAATAGCATAAGTTTTCAAATTGCTGTTGTCCTTCTTGATCTTATGTGCAACAAGGACAGGTGAAATTGTTTTTTTTGTTGTTGTTGTTGAAATTTAGTTCTTGGTGTTAGATTCCCTAGGTAGTTTCTGTATTGGAAAAAAATTGGTGGGTAAGAGTAAACAGCCAAACACTGGAGAAAACTAAAGAATAATCCATAGATTCCCACTGCTTTTTCTCCCTTTGTCTTATGATTAGAGTGTTTGGTGCCTATTACTCCAGATTTTGAGACTTTTTTACATCCTGTAATTTGAAGGTCTATATTTCCTTTCCTAAAAAAAAAAAAAAATAATTAAACTAAAGCCTAAGTAGCTGGGAGCTTATGACATCTGGGGTTAATGCTTAAACCCCAAAAATTACTTAAGAAGAAAAAAGTCAACTACCAAATACTAAAATTTGCATTATCAATGTTTTCAGGCTTCCTTTGATATCACCCTCTTTGATAAGAGCATTAGAGAAGACTAAAATAGTCTTTGTCTGTTATGAGAAATTCCAAGGTGATTATTTGGTAGTTAGGTTAAGTGGTGAGAAAACCAAAGCTGTATTGGGATATGGATGAATGGAAACAACTTCAAGTTGGATGTTCTTTCTAATGCCTATCTAACATTTGTTAACAAAGCTAGCCATGTAGAGAAAGTATCATGAAACACCATTATTATGAACTAAGTTTATACTGGAAAGAATAGACGTTCTGCAGGTTGCATTTGCAGTTGCTCTTTCCACACAAAAAAATTAATCAAAAAGAATGTCTTCACCAAATGCAAGGTGTGAAGAAGTTGTTTTCCTGTTATGCTGAACTGTCAATATATACATTTTTTAAATATTTCAGACAATTTTAGCTTTAGTTTTCTTTGTATTTTATCACAACATGGAAAGCAAAAATTGTTTCTCCGAAGGTTATGAAACTTCTGCTTTAGAGCTATATTTTAATCAGAAGTTGATATCTTCCTGCAGTCTCTTAAAGCAGAATCAATACTAGCTGCACTGAAATAGGGTCTGAAATAGGAGATACCTATAGTAGGAACAGTTGCTGTGATTGCAGTCGAAAATTGTAGAATTTAACGGAAGAACTTACTGTTAAATGTTTCCAGTGTATTAATTATACTGGTTGATAAATATGTCCAAATGGAGATCAGTAATAAATGGTGTCCCCCCAGGATTCCATACTGGGACCGGTACCATGTAGCATCTTTATTAATGATGTGGACAGTAGGACTCTCAACATGTTTGCTGCTGACCCTAAGCTGTGTGGGCAGTTGACATGCTGGAGTCATGGGATGCCATCCAGAAGGACCTTGACAGGCTTGAGAGGTGGACCTGTGCAAAATTAATGAAATTCAAGTGCAAAGTCCTGCACCTGTGTCAGGGCAATCCCCAGGATCAGTACAGTCTGGAAGATTAATTGATTGAGAGCAGTCCTGCAGAGAAGGACTCAGGGCCACTGGTGGATGAAACGCAGAGCATGTACTGACTACTTGTACTAACAGACCAGAAAGCTAACTGTATCCTGGATTGAATAAAGAGAAACATGGCCTGTAAGCTGTAGGAGACAATTCTGTCCCTTTGATCCACTCTGCAAGATCCTACCTGGAGTACTGCATCCAGTTCTGGGATCCCCAGCATAAGACAGACAGTCATGGGCCTGTTAGAGTGGGTCCAAAGAGGGGTCACAAACACGATTAGAGGGCTGGAGCACATCTTCTGTGGGGACGGTCTAAAAGTTGGAGTTGTTCAGCTTGGGGAAGAGAATGTTCCATGGAGACCTTTCAATACTTAAAGGGGCCCATATGAAAGATGGTCTTCTTACCAAGGCCTGTAGTGACAGAACAAGGGACATTGCTTTTAAACTGAAAGAGAATCGCTTTAGATGGAACATAAGGAGGTAATTTGTTGTGATAAAGCTGAGGAGACACAGAGCAGGTTGTGGATGTTGTGGAAGTACAAGTTATATAGCTGAAATGGTAATATCTTGTAAGAAATTAAGGTAAAAACTAAGTGTATTTAAATACAAACCTGTTTCTCAATTCTCTTACATGAAAAAGTATTTATGAAGCATGTAGAAAGCAGTGCGCTTGCAAGGTCTCAATGCTATTGACACAGTGTAAGACAAGCTAACATCTTTACATTCCTGAAGAATGTAGCTTTAATAAGTGCAGCAAACTGAGAAATACTGTGTTATGCTTAAGAATTGATTTCTGTTTAATATGAATCCTGTACTTCAGATCTGTGCTGTTTTGTGCAAATGCAACAGTTTTACATTTTGTGCTTGCTGAAAGATAATAAGGACTGGTGCAGGCATAAATCAGTTTTGCCAGATGGCTGCTTACCTCTGCAGTCATTTCCTGAATCTCATGGTAAGGATGATATAAGATTAATCTTCAGACTCTCTGAGCCTACCACTGGAAATGTCCTTTTGCTGTATAGATAATGATTCATTGTACAAACTTTTCTGCCCTTCATGCTGAACTCTGTCATATTATTGAGCAGTTTTGCCCCATAGTGCTGAAAACAAAATTTTGGACTGTATCCAGTGCAGTTGTTGCTGAAGATTACTTCCCCTCATACTTCCAGAATTTATCTAAGTTAAAGTATTAGTTAAAATTAGTATAAGGAGTGAACTTTCCTTACTCCCTGCTTCCTCAGTGGGCGAAATCCATAAAGTACCATTTAGGACATGGAGACAGAATCTCAGAAGCCCCTTGTAATATCTGTGTTGGGTGATGAATGATAATTAACAAGCCCACATGAGTTGGCTGGGCTCATTGACAAGGCTTTGAAATAGTTTTAAAGAGGGGACAGGGAGGTAGCTGGCCTACCCAGAACTCTGGGTGTAGTAGCCCAAGGCTTGTGGAGCAGTGTGTTGGCATCTTAGATAACCAGAAAGTCTACCACCTCTTAAGGTTGAAAACTATGTACTCCACTCCTTCTCTGAAATGTTTATACACCAATGCATGCAGCATGGGAAATAAACAGAAGGAGCTGGAGGCTGTTGTGCTACAGGGAAACTATGATCTAGCAGCCATCATGGAAACCTGGTGGGATGATTTCCACAACTGGAGTGCTGCAATCAATGGGTGCCAACTTTTCCGAAGGGATAGGCAAGGAAAAAGACATGGTGGATTGACCCTCTATGTTAGGGAAACATATGAAACTATGCAAATTAATGAAGGTGATGGTAGAGTTGAGTCCTTATGGTTAAGAATCAGGAGTAAGACCAGCAAGAGAAATACCATGGTGGAAATCTGTTATGAACTACCCAAGCAGGATGAAATTTTTTATAAGCAGTTGAGAGAGGTTTCACATTTGCTGCTCCTTGTTCTTGTGGGAGACTTCAACTTCCCAGATGTCTGCTGGGAATACAGTACAGCAGGGAGACAACAGTCCTGGAGGTTCCTGGAGTGTGTGGAGGATAACTTCCTGATACAACTGGTAAGGGAGCCAACCAGGGAAGGTTCCCTCCTGGACTTGTTTCTTGTGAACAGGGAAGAACTTGTGGGGGAAGTAAAGGTTGGAGAGCGTCTAGGGCTCAGCGGTCATGAGATGATTGAGTTCTCCATCCTCAGGGAATCTAGGAGAGGGTTTAGTAAAACTGCCACCTTGAACTTCCATAGGGCGAACTTTGGGCTGCTCAGGAGACTGATTGACAGAGTCCCTTGTGACGCCCCCCTGCGGGATATAGGAGTCAAGGAAGGCTGGGCATACTTCAAGAGGGAAGTCTTAAAGGCACAGGAGCAGGCTGTCCCTGTGTGCTGAAAAACCAGTGGGCGGGGAAGGTGTCTGGCGTTGCTGAATAGGGACATTTGGCTGGACCTCAAGAATAAAAGGAGAGTCTATGGCCTTTGGAAGAGGGGACAGGTCTCTCATGAGGACTATAAAGATGTAGTAAAGCTATGCATGGAGAAACTTAGGAGAGCCAAAGCACAGCTAGAGCTCAACCTATCCACAGCCATTAAGGATAGTAAAAAATGTTTCTATAAATTCATTAACAACAAAAGGAGGACTAGGGAAAATCTCCATCCTTTGTTGGATGCAGAGGTAAACAGTCACTAAGGATGAGGAGAAGGCTGAGCTGCTCAATGCCTACTTTGCCTTGGTCTTTATTGGATCTGCAACTGCATTGGATCCAGCAGTTCTCTGGACACCCAACCTCATGAACTATGAGTCAAGGAGGGGAATCAGAACGAGGTTATCACAATAAATGAGGAAGTGGTCAGTGAGCTGCTAAGCCGCTCAGACGCACACAAGTCTGTGGGGGTGGGGCCGGATGGGCTACACCCAAGGGTGCTGAGGGATTTGGCAGATGTGCTCTCCAAGACACTTTTCATTATCTACCTGGGGTCCTGGCTAACTGGGGAGGTCCCAATGGACTGGAGGGTAGCAAATGTGACACCCATCTACAAGAAAGGAAGAAAGGAGGTTCCAGGAAACTATGGAGCTGTCAGTCTGACCTCAGTACCAGGGAAGGTAATGGAGCAGATCATCTCAAGTACCATTACACGATATATAGAGAACAATAAGGGGATCAGGCCCAGTCAGCATGGGTTTATGAAGGGCAGGTTCTCCCTGACCAACCTGATCTCCTTCTATGACAGGATGACCCAACTACGGGATGAGGGAAAGGCTGTAGATATTGCCTACCTAGAGTTTCAAAAAGCTTTTGACACTGTTTCCCTCAGAATTCTCATGGACAAACTGGCTGCTCATGGCTTGGATGGGCACACATTGTGCTGGATACAGCACTGTCTGGGTGAACAGGCCCAAAGAGTGGTGGTCAATGGAGTTAAATTCAGCTGGGGACTAGTCACAAGTGGTGTTCCTCAGGGCTCAGCGATGGGACCACTTCTGTTTAACATCTTTATTGNCGGGATGAGGGAAAGGCTGTAGATATTGCCTACCTAGAGTTTCAAAAAGCTTTTGACACTGTTTCCCTCAGAATTCTCATGGACAAACTGGCTGCTCATGGCTTGGATGGGCACACANGAAATGATGTGTTCAGCAGGTGTGGGGAGGTGGTTGTCCCCTTGTACTCAGCTCTGGTGAAGCCACATCTCAAGTATTGTGTCCAGTTTTGGGCAGCTCAATACAAGAAAGATGTTGAGGTAGTGGAGCAAGTGCAGAGGAGGGCAACAAAGTTTGTGAAGAGCCTGGAGAATAAATCTTATGGGGAGCAACTGAGGGAGCTGGGGCTGTTTAGTTTGGAAAAGAGAAGGCTGATGGGAGACTTCACTGATCTCTACAACTACCTGAAAGGATGTAGAGAGGCTTGTGCTGGTCTCTTCTCACAGATAATTAGTGATAGAACAAGAGGGAATGGCCTCAAGCTATGACTGGGTAAGTTTAGACTGGACATTAGGAAAAAAAATTTCATGGAAAGAGTGGTCAAGCATTGGAATTGGCTGCCCAGGGATGTGGTTGAGTCACCAACCCTGCACGCGTTTAAAGGTCGTTTGGTTGTGGTGCTTGGGGATATGGTTTAGGGGTGAACTTTGTAGAGTAGGGTTATTGGTTGGATTTGGTGATCCTGAGGGTCTTTTTCAACCTGAATATTTCTGTGATTCTGTGAATCTACTCATATTAAAATTTTCTTATTTTATGGATTGGGCATTGCTACCAACTATATAATAGTTGGGAGGAAGGGAAAGAAAGCTCTTGGTCAATGAAATACAGACAGGCAGCTGAGATTTCAGGGACTATAAAATCATAGAATAGTAGGGGTTATAGGGGACCTCTGGAGAGTCCAACCCCTCTGCCAAAGCAGGATCACTTAGAGCTGGTCACACAGGACTGCATCCAGATTGGTCTTTAAAGTCTTTAGAGGAGACTCCACAAGCAATCTGGGCAGCCTGTTCCAGTGCTCTGGCACGCTCACAGGAAAAAAGTTTTTCCTCATGTTGAGGTGGAACTTCCTGTGTTCCGATTTGTGTCCACTGCCCCTCGTCCAATCACGGGACACTATTGAAAAGAGACTTGCCCCTTCTTAGTCTCTGAGAGACTAAAAAGAATTTTCAGATAATACCTTCTTTAAAGTAGATGTTCTGGGATGGTAAAATGAGAGTCCCTTGACAGGCAAGTCCCAAAGGGCAAAGGAATACAAGAAGGCTGAACACTGCACAAGAAGGAAGTCTTAAAGGCACAGGAACAGGCTGACCCTGTGTGCCAAAAGACAAGAGGGCAGGGAAGAAAGCTGGCCTGGCTGAATAGAGATCAGTTTGTTGCTAAGGGAGAAAAGGAGAGTTTATGGTCATTGGAAGAAAGGCAGGCCACTCAGGAGGACTACAATGTTGTTGTGAGCTATGGAGGATAAAAAATTAGAAGGGACAAAGTCCAACTGGAAATTAATTTGGCTTCAGCTATTAAAGAGAACATGAAATCTTCTTGCTAATATATTAGCAAGAAAAGGAGGAGTAATTAGAATCTCTGTCCTTAGAGGGAACATAGTGGTCAAGGATAAGGAAAAGGCTGAGGTACTCAATACCTTCTTTGTCTCACTCTTTAGTAGTAAGACCAGTTGTTTGCTGGGTACCCAGCCCCCTGATCTGGAAGATTAGGATGGGGAGCAGAATGAAGCACTCATAATCCAAAAGGAGATGGTTAGTGACCTGCTGCATCACTTAGGCATCACAAGTCTGTGATGCCAGATGGCATACACCCAAAGATACTGAGAGAACTGGCAGAAATGCTCACCGAGCCACTCTCCATCATTTACCAGCGGCCCTGGCTTACATGGGTAGGTCCCAGCTGACTGGAGATTGGCAAATGTGACGCCTGTCTACAAGCAGGACCAGAAGGAGGACCCAGGGAACTACAGAGCTGACAGTCTGACTTTGGTGCTGGGGAAGGTCATGGAGCAGGTCATCTTGAGTGCCATTGTGCAGCATATTCTGGGCAACCAGGTGATGGGGCTCAGTCAGCATGGGTTTACGAAGGGCAGGTCCTGCTTGACAAACCTGATTGCCTTGTATGACAAGGTAACCCACTTAGTGGACGAGGGAAGGGATGTGAATGTTGTTTACTTGGACTTCAATAAAGCCTTGGACACTGACTCTCACAGCATCCTCCTGGACTAAGTTGGCTGCACATGGCTTGGGTGGATGGACACTTTGCTGGATTAAAACGTGTTTGGATGGCCAAGATCAAAGAGTGGTGTTGAATGGAGTTAAATTTAGTTGACAGCCAGTCACTAGTGGTGTTACCCAGTGTTAGGGCCAGTCTTGTTTTTAGTATCTTTATCAATGATCTGGATGAGAGGATCGAATGCATCCTGGGTAAGTTTGCAGATGACACTAAATTGGGTCAGAGTGTTGATCTGCTTGAGAGTAGGAAGGCACTGCAAAGGAATCTGAACAGGCTGGATTGATGTAGTGAGGTTGGTTGTGTGAGCCTTAACAAGGACAAGTGCTGGATCCTGCACTTGGGTCACCAGCAACACCATGCAACACTACAGGCTTGAGGAAGAGTGTCTGGAAACCTGTCCCATACAGAAGGACCTGTTGGCTGACAGTCATCTAAACATGAGCCAGCAGTGTGCTCAGCTGGCCAAGAAGGCCAACAGTATCCTGGCCTGCATCAGGAATAGGGAGTAGGGCAGTGATCATGCCACTGTGCTTCACTGCACTTCAAGTACTGTGTTCAGTTTTGGGCCCCTCTCTACAAGAAGGGCATCAAATTGCTGCAACATGTCCAGAGAACAGAAAGGAAGCTGGTGAAGGGCATTGAATAGAAGTCTTACAAGAAGTAGCTGAGGGAACTAGGATTGTTTCATCTGGAGAAGAGAAGGCTGAGAGGAGACCTTCTTGCTCTCTACAACTGCCTGAAAGGAGGTTGTAGTGAGGTGGGTGTTGGTCTCTTCTGCCTAGTATCAAGTGATAGAACAAGAGGAAATGGCCTCAAGTTGCACCAGGAAAGGTTTAGATTGAACATTAGGAAAAATTTCTTTACTGAAAGAATGGGTGGGCATTGGAATAGGTTGCCCATGGAGGTAGTGGAGTCACTGTCCCTGGAAGTGTTCAAAAGATGTGTAGGTGTGACACTTCAGGACATGGATTAATAGTTATGATGGTGGCACATTGCCCGTTGGACTTGATGATCTCAGAGGTCTTTTCCAACTGAAACAATTCTATGCTTCAATGAACTTTAGTCTTTCTAAAGTTTGGTTTCCTAGATAGGAAATAGTGAAAGTGAAGGGTATTTTTTTTTTTTTGAGTCTTCTATTCTTGTACATGTTTGTAAGAGCACAGTACTTCAGGAGGGAAACAAACACCTCACAAAGAAATAGTTATATCTCTCTTTACCTTTGATTTCCTCACCAGTTCCCTTCTTAATTCTGGTACTGTTTTCTGAGAAAAGTTCAGGGTAATGGTCTGTTTAAGATAATTTTGTTTCTATGCTACATTTAAGACTGAAAGCAAACTCAGTGTTGATCAGTAAGCTACTCTGAAATGTTTGAGACCTCATCTCAGTTACAAAGGTCACTAATTACATTGAACTATATGCAAAATCTTGATGGTACTGTTAAAAATGTTGTGATTTGGTTCATGTCACAGAACAACAACTTTTATTTGTTTATTTGCAGGGTTGATTATATCACTAAGCAATTTAATATTTACAAAGAATTTTATTTTGGGAGAAAATAAATGGTCTCAAAAATTATTACTAGTTCAAAATTTAGTTGGGTTAGAATGGGTGGTACAAGTGCTTAAGTATTCCAAATTGTAACTGAAATCCATGTAGTCTTTTTCTGCACTGTAAAGAGTTTTGTAATTTTATTTTTGAAGCATTCTCTATTTTAAAATGTGTGTGTCTTGAAGGCTTTCTTAAAACTTCAGGTTGTTGTCCACAGTACTACTTTTTTTTTTTTTAATTTACTTAAAGAATCCCTCTGAGAAAAAAGCATCAAGAATATTAAATTGCATTAAAATAACTACCCATCTGCTTTGCCTCTAAGACTGTTCTTATATTCATATTTTGCAGGACATAACCTTTACTAAGTAATACTTGAGTTGTTGCTTCCATTTTTATGTCAAATATCTGAATGCTTTATTTGAGATTTTTTAGCTTACTGTTACCAGGAGTATATAGGACCAGCCTGAAAAAATATAAGTGTAGGACACTGTGCTGCTTGCTCAATATAATAAGCATATCTCTCTAGTCCATCATTTATTTGAAGAGAATTTTTTTTTCAAATACCACTTCAATAAAGTCATGTGACTATATTAATAAACTTGCTTGATTAATTGGCAAAATACAATAGAGACAGTTAAAGCAAAATTAACTTGTTAAACTGAAATGATGAATCTTTCCAAAACACTGATCAAACATCTAAGCACTTGAAAATTGGGAAATTCAGAGGATAAAACAACTTCCTGACTCACACATCAGACTCTTGGGGCTTGACTTGCTGAAAGGCAGCTCTGTGGAGAAGTACCTGGGGGTTCTGGTAGAAAAGTTTACCATGAGCTAGCAATGTGCCCTTGTGACTAAGACCAATGGTATCCTGGGGTGCATTAAGAAGACTGTGACAGGAACATCAATGAAGGTTCTCCTACCCCCCTACTCTGCCCTGGTGAGGCCACACCTGGAATATTTTGTACATTTCTGGGCTCCCCAGTTCAAGAGTGACAGGAAGCTGCTGGAGGTAGTCCAGTGCGGGGCCACAAAGACATTAGAGGACAGTTAGATAGTTTTTATGAGGAGAGGCTGAGAAACCTGAGGCTCTTTAGCCTGGAGAAGAGAAGACTGATAGATGAGCCTGCCAGTGCTTATAAATATGTATAGGGTAGGGGTCAAGAGGATGGGCCAGGGCTCTTTTCAGTGGTGGCCAGTGATAGGGCAAGAGATAGTGGGCACAAACGGGAACACAGAAGATTTCACTTAAACATAAGGAACAACTTCTTTAGTTTGAGGGTGATGGAGCACTGGAAGAGGCTACCAATGGATGCTGTGGAATCTCCTCCTCTGGAGATTTTTAAAATGCACCCAAGACGTGTTCCTATGCAGCCTGACGTAGGTGAACCTGCTTTAGCAGGGATGTTAGACTGGATGATCTCTAGAGGTCCCTCCTAACCCCTGCTGTTCTGTGATTCTGTGTGGTGGGTTGAAATTACCCCCCAACTAATTTGAACAATTACCCCCCAAAATGGAAATTGCCAGACTAGCTCAGTTTGGGATGGAAGCAAATGAAGCTGTATTTACAAGCAAACTACAATCTAGAAATATGAACTTCAATGGGTATGTACAAAATGTAAATATATATATATATCTCTCTATATATATTTACAATTTATAAACAACACAGAAACTCCTCAGACACCCCTGGAAGTTCTTCACCGTGAGAGTGGTGAGTGCCTGGAATGGGTTGTTCAGGGAGGTGGTTGAGGCCCCATCCCTGGAGGTGTTTAAGGCCAGGCTGGATGAGGCTCTGGCCAGCGTGATCTAGTGTGAGGTGTCCCTGCCCATGGCAGGGGGGTTGGAACTAGATGATCCTTGTGGTCCCTTCCAACCCTGACTGATTCTATGATTCTATGATGGCTCCAGGGGACCCATTCACCTCTTCCCCCACTCCCTCCCTCCTTCCCATTACCACACAGTAGTCAAAATGGAGATACCCTGCAAGGCCACAAGAGAGAGTGAGAGGAAAGTTACAAGTAGAAGCGACAGAAGAAGAAAATAAAGAACTGTTTATGCCTCTGTTCTATATTCCCATTAGCAACCCAATGAATTATATAGACCTTATCATTATTTTCCTTTTACATCCAATGGTAATTTACTTTCAGCCTTTACAGTCAGGGATTAGGCTAAAGTTCCCCCCTTCAAACTGTAAAAATTATGTGATCTTGTTTTACCTGTGTGTACAGTAGGTATAGCTTTTGTGATCTGGAATTAGATAGGCAGATGGATGATCAATGTTGAGTGTTTGGAGTGGAGTGCACACAGCGATGAATGTGATTGTGCTTCCTCAAATTCTCTAGTATTTGAAAGGAATTAGCTGCCAAGGGCACACAGCGGTATGTCCCTGGGGTCAGTTCTAGAATCATAATCGTTTAGGTTGGAAAAAACCTTTAAGATGATTGAGTCCAGCCATTAATCTAACATTACCAAGTCCACTTCTATGTCCTGAAGCATCATGTCTACATGTCTTTGAAATATTTCCAGAGATCATGATTCAACCACTTTCCTGGGCAGCCTGGTCCAGGGCTTGACAGCCCTTTCACTGAAGACTTTTTTCCTAATGTCCAACCTAAACCTCCCCTGGTGCAACTTGAGGCCATTTTTGCTTGTCTTCTCCCTTGCTGCTTGGGAGAGATCAGTATCCACCTCACTACAACCTCCTTTCAGGCAGTCGTAGATGGCAATAGGGTCTCCCCCTCAGCCTCTTTTTCTGCAGCCCCAGTTGTTACCGTCTGTCGTATTTTGTTTTGGGTTTTTTCTAGGCAAAATGTTAGAACATCCATCAGTTTACCTAGCACAAACTCAATCACCCAAATTTAATGGTGTATTGTATCATCTGTGCCAGTAGCTCATGAATGATTTTACTGTATAGTGCTGCATTTTGCCATTAGATATTAATTCTTCTTGGACTTCAGAACTAGTGCTTGTATTTGAATGAAGGTTGTGCCTATTTATATGTCGTGGAGAGGGTGAATAGGGATCGAGGATGGTGATTATTAATTATGAATTATGAAAATATGAGTTATGAAATTATTATTATTATTATTAAACAATTCAATTAATTACTTTATATATATTGATTCGGATGCACGGTTGTAATATTATAGACCATAACTGATTTAGTTTTTTCAATCATACCCAATTTAATATTTACAGTCAATTTCTAATTAAGGGAATGAAAGGGTGCAGTTCTGCCGCTTGTCCACTAGATGGAGACTCGACAAGGCGCTTATGGCTGCGAGCTATGTATAGGGCTATTTATAATGTTATCACGAGGCAGGTTAAGCTGGAAATAATCACGTGGCTATGTGCGGGCGCTTTGAATAAAACGTTACTAGATGTTATACACTTGAAATACACATGCAGCGAGACAAATTGCCGGATCACGCGGGCTCGCTGGGTATCTGCTTCTGCCCGAGGATGGC